>PVIC010040127.1:0-16800 GCA_004025085.1 Thryonomys swinderianus | reverse complement strand
GAGGGGAAGGAATAAATATGATACAGAAAGAAAATAAAAGAGCATGTATAAGGGGGGAGGAGGGGGGAGTGGGTAGGGATATGGGTAAAAATGAGAATTAACTTGTGGCATATACTGGTACAAATTTCCCAATGTTATATGTGATTTTGAGATGTATATAAATTGTACCAATAAAGAATTCAATTAAAAAAATACTAAGGCAAAAGGAAGAAACTGGAGAATTTGAAATTTTAATATTTACTTATTCCATCAGTGCTGATTTTCTTAAGATAAAAAAATAAGGTTAATGAACAATCACAAAAATATTTTTTAGGGAAATAAAGCTCTCTACTAAGCTTTCATTCTGACTCTACCATGTTCTGTTAAGTTCCCAGTCTGTAGAAATAAGGAAAACATGGACATAGTAAATTTAGAACAAAGGCAGTTAACTCCATAAGGTGAAGGACTATTGATTATTCTACAGAATAAGAAAATTTAGGGATGGAAAGCACTGAATGAATTGATTGATGGTCACAGTCAGACCTTCGTTGTATCAGTTTCTGAGTCGAAGTGCTATCTGTCATCCTAGCAAGTGTGATCCAGTCTTCACATCAACTGGTGCTGTGAGTCCCGGTGAAGGTGGTACGGGAACATTAAGTGCCTTATAAATAATCAGGCTTTCGCTTTGAAGTTTTTATTGAAGTTTCCTTTCAAATACAGAGGATCCAAAACTCAGGGTCATGCATTACATTCCCTTGTGGCCAAGAAATTTATTTTTGTTGCTCAACGTACTTGTCTTACAAAAGATGCTGCTCATTAGACAAGTGAATACAATGTATATAGGTATCAAAAGACAATGGATACAGTTCCAACAATAAAAAGACTTATAGTCTACATTTCTTCCATAAAATATTGCTATGTTTTTCTTTCAAGAGAAAATGTTGAATGCAGAATAATTCAATTTAAAAATACAAGTTATTAATATCTTCATTATTCCTTGTTATTTAAGTAAGCTTATTTAGTTATAATTTTCTTTTATTTCACCTTTATATTTGGAAGACAGCAGATTATCTGGTTTTAGCTAGGCTTTGTTATCAACTGATATTAGGTGTTATTACATATTAAATGGCATGTATTGGGGGTGACTAGTTATTTTGTGATGAGACAGACTCTGTGAACCCATTTTCCTTACATTTTCTCAGATCACTTGAGTTGCCCTGGATATATGAGGATAAGGAGAGGTTGTGTTCTCCCTCTGGTCAGGAAATCCATCTGGATTTTAGTTTTGATTTACACCACATGTCCAAAAGATTAGTGCAAAGTTATTTTAAGTGTTTTCCATGGGTTTCTTAGACCAGAAACGTGACTATTTGGAAGTCAGATTTCTAGGTCCCCCCCTTGGACTTACTGAATCAAAGTCCATTTTGCTGGACTCCGGGAACCTTGTCTCCACATGCTCCACCCCTGGTCTCACTGCTTCTGCATCTCTGAGTGTCTGACTCTTGCAATTATTTCTCCATTAGAGTCAGACGTAGCAGTTTCTTTACTTCTCCACACTCCAGCAAATTCCCCAAGGTAAATGAGGATACCCTCACCCCCACATTTTTCTCATTCATATGTTTTCTGTTCATCAACATATTTAGCAGTGTGAGGCTGAAGCTGTTTATTTTAATATTTAGCGTCTGTCCCTTTTTACAAAATTAAAGTGGTTAGCATTGGTGACTGCCTTCTGCCTTACCACTGTATTTGTAGAAGGTGCTCTAATAAATACTTTGTTAAATAAATCACTGAATTTTTTAAGAAAAATTCAGGTGACTATCATAGACCCACAAATGTAACACCATTGTGCTAGAGGATATCTCAGAAATACCACATATCTTTCAACTAAAAGCAAAACAGTGATTTCAGGTCTGGATGAAAGGGCCTTCTTAGAGACAAGCTAAATTTAGCTGAAACCTCTAGGACACTCAAGTTCCTTGGTTAAATTCTGGGTGAAAGTACATGAGCTGCAATCAAGATACTGGCTTTGGGTCCAGCTTTAGGTTATTATGTGTCTTTATAGGATTGAAACATCCAAAGACTGTAGAAGACTATTTCTTTATCAAGGTGCTTTACCTCTCAAGGCCTAAATTTCTCCATGTCTAACCCTAAGACATGAGACAAGCTTAGTATTTTCCATATTAGCTTTTTGAAAATCCTGATTCATTAAGACTTAAATACTGACTCACTAAAAACAATATAAGAAAGCGTACATTGTCAAAAACTGTAGGAAATTTATAGTACTGTACTTCTCTTGGTAATTTACAGTTTACATTTCCAGTTTGAAAGTACTGAAAATCTACTAGGAAATAATCTCTTTTATAATTTAGCTCAGTGAACTTATTTGACCAGGATACTCACTTTGTCAGGTGAATACCATGAACTACTAGTTTATAAAACCCAATGTGGCAGACTAGATGATGATCCATCTATCTTTTACTAGTCCAAACTTGCCTGGTTTTATCTTTTAAGACTGCCCACCATCCATTCTAGAAAGTCAAGAGGTTCCTGGAGCTTTCTTCTGTGAGAAAGGATGAAGGTGACTTGAAATGCAGTGCTTTCCAGACTAAAGTCCCATGTCAGCACCCACAAGACCTGGGTGAGCTCAGACTTTGTATAAGAGCAACTTCCTACAATGTGCCCCAATTATCTAAACAAATACCAAGTCTAAAAAACTACTAGAAACATTTAAATCAGATCCTAAATCTTCCTCTTTACAAGATTGGAACTTCTGGCCTAGTGTATGTTCTTAACTTTGTTTACTGCTGTATTTTTAGAAGGTGTGCTAAATAAATATGTCTGGAATAGATAACTAAGTTGTTCAAGAAAAATTCAGATGACTTGTCGTATGCCTTCAAAAAAATCATTGGCTCACACCAAGAGAGTCTTTATCTTGTTGGTAAGAACCAATTCTTGTCCTGGTGACAGATCAATAAAGAGCCTTTTGGTAGTGTTTATGGAATATATTCACTGGGGAAGAACAAGTTTGAAGGCATCCATTTTGCTGTCTCTGGGAAAATATTGCCATACACAAGGTGGCTGAAATGATTCTGCTAAAAAAAAATTGCATTTAATTAGATGGGGTCATCTTTTAGGAGGGAAGATCCTTGAATCAATACAACCATTGCTCTTATAAAAAGAGGGAAATTTGGACAAAAAGACAAACATGTACAGAGAAAAGATGATGTAGAGAAAGCCAGCTAGGAGAATGCCAGTTATAAGCCAGTAAAGGAGGTCTCTGATAGACCCTTCCTTCAAAGAACTGAGAAGAAACAAATTCTACTGAACTTCTACAAATGTGAAGTAATAAATTTTCCTTCTTTAGGTCTCCAGTTTTTGATATTTTGCTTCAGCAGTTCTGCCAAACTAATCCTGTGTTTAACTGGTGAAATCAGGTCTCTAGCTTCTCTACAGACTGGGGAATTATTATTATTATTATTATTATTATCATCATCATCATCATCATCATCATCATTTTTTTTGAGATAAGGTCTCGCTTTGTAGTCCAGGCTGGCCCTGAGCTCACTATGTAGCCCAGGCAAGCCTCAAACTCAGCAATCCACCTGTCTCTGCCTCCTGAGTGCTGGGATTACAGGCATGAGACACCACACCCAGCTTTGTGTTATGTGGTATTGATTGCTGGTGAGCATGAGTCACCACACCCAGCATTGTTGTATGTGGTTACTGGGAATTGAACTCAGGACCTTGTGCTTACAAGGCAGGCTCTGGAACCACTGAGCTAAATCTCTGGCCCATATAGAGAAATCATTAAGTGAATTCCTTCTTCCATACTCTTTGAGTGGCCCTTAAGAGCCACAGAGTTAACAACCGATCTTCTGAAGTTGAATGCCTTCTTTGAGCCTTGAGCCCTAGAATAGCTGGTTTGATTCTCAAGTCTTAGATGAGAATCTTAATGACATTTTGGTGAACCCTCTTTTACTCTTTTACAGTATTTTACTTCAACTGTAATAAACAAAGATTGGAGGAAATTACAAATATTTGGAAAGATAAAAGGCAATGAAATTACTTTGAAACCACTTTGTACATCCCCATAAGGTAGACCAAACAATATTTTGGTCAAAACTGTCTAGATTTTTAAAGTGATGTTAGAAACAGGTAATATAGAAAATTGAAGTGAATCTTTCCTGAAATTATTGGTCCCATTACCTCTGTTCTTTGAGGATTGGCCTAATGCAATTTATACCATCTTGGACCTAACTTGAGAGGTCAGAGCTTGAAAATGGCACTTGTAACAAAGGAAAGAGCCCAACTGCTGTTGTCACTAATTGCTTCAGATGTTACTTCAGACTGACTTTGGCCTGTAATTGAATCATGACATCCAAGTCTGAGGGAGCTGGCTATAAGAAGGCAATCAATGGCAAAAGTTAGGACAGTTATATATTGTAGTTGGAAAAAGGATTCAGTGCCCCATCTAAGCTCTATTTAGCACTACTCTCAGTGTAAGAGGGGTTTGACAAAAATTTTACTCCTTGAACCCCAAATTTGGGAAAAATTGCCATCATCTCTTCCCTTTTCTCTATTTAGACAGCTCACCTTAGTGGAACAACCTCATGTGTAAGGTCACCCTCCCTATCACTCCCTTCATTTTCTGGACTCGAGTGTTGGGCACCTTCCCCTGCTAGCACTGTGCAAAGGGCAACCCGCAGGCTCGGCTGTGCCCATCACTGTTTAATAGTGAGGAGGTGCAATACTGTGATCGACTTGGTCTCAACAAGTGGCTTCATCTTTATTTTTCTTTTCAAGAAGAAAAATTTAACTTCCAAAATAATGAAATTGTCCACTATAATTATGTTGTTATCATCAAATATTACAAAAGCTCTTTCTAATTCATTTCAAAAGTTTAAAGAATATTTTCATGTTATTAAAGTCAATAATTTCTACTCTTGCCCAGGAACTCAAGCAGTAATAAAGATATATTTTAAGAAAGATCATTTTGTTTGCTATCATCCAAAGTAAAAATGTACATAATACATATGCTCACCTGTGAAATATACCTATAGTTACTTGGGTGCATTTCTTTTGTTACGTACAGATATAGATTTAGGGCCACCAATTCTGTAGTATTCAGAAGCGATACTATAAAAGATACTCTGGTTTGATAGCTCTTGTCAGGGCACTAGGTCCTAACTTCCTCTTCTTTATTCCTTTCTGTGAGATAAGAGTTACAAACAATAGCAGAATCCAGTTGAAGTGGTCTGTGGATCCAGGTTATGTGTAAGTTGAGCAGAAATTTATTTCTCACAGCAGGTGAAAATGTAAAGTTTTTCATTCTCTCTCCTACCACATTCATTTTGTCACCAATCCTCCATAACCTGTTATGCTTTCTTTGGTCCAGTCAAATGTATAGCATTTCTCTTATCATTTCTCTGTTTCCAATCAACTTCCCTGAATTATACTTCCCAACATTTCCATTTTTAAAATGTATTTGCTCTGGGTAATTCCTATCTAGCATGTGCTTCAATGAACTGACTAAAACTACATTAATTATGCAATTAACTATGCCACTATTTTTCCTTGTCTTAGAAAAGTACTGCTGCTTGGTGCTAAACCCTTCACCCTTACTTACCAACCTTTGAATTATGTAACCACTGCTGTCTTTCTACATCTCTGTCACTCAACTCACTATCATTTTTCTCCCTGAAAATGTTGGGAAAAAGCAAGACAAGAGGAAGCCTGGCGAGCTAATGGACACATTTTTATGAGGTGCACTTGATTCAGCAACAGCTAACTTCCTTTATTCCCATCACTTACAGGTGGTCACTGATTACCTAACACTGGGAAGGGAAATGTATGAGGGAGATATTAACTTAGAAATGTAGCTTCCATTTATGGATACAGAAACATCAGCATGACTTCTCTGTTCCCTACTGTCGCATCTGTCTCTATAGAAAATCACATGCTTATGCTTTAAAAAAAGTCAATTTTTCTTTAGAAATGAACTTGAGCTAAGGGATCTTTAAAAACTCCAGTCTACTATAAAAATAAGTTTGACAGAAAGATCATAACATTTCAAGTCTGTTTCCAAAATTCTCTCTCAGGAAAGTTAGGGTCTATGTTTCTTCTTAACATGGAATTACTTATTCTATACCTCTGTATCTGAACAGTCCCTCAAAATTGATGCAAACTTTTTATTAATTATAGTGGTTCACTGGGTCATGCTGTCATCTAATCAAGTCTCCTCAGTAACTTTAGAGGACTTTATATATCTCCAACCTCCTCTAGGCTAATGGCTAGTATGGGTTTGGCCCAGAGTAACAGAGAATCCCATTAAGAGCAGCTTAAACCACAAAGACATTTTTAAGTCTCAGAGTTTTCCACATCAGGACAGATGTGGCAAGCTCAATTATATCATTAGAATTCTTTTCTTCCCACCTCTCCTTTTACTCTTGCTCAGTGCTTTGGCTTTGGGACTTAGGATTGTCACAGCTTGGTAACCTCATAGAAGAATACATAAAACAAGAAGGGGGAGGAGGGAAAAAAGGTCTCTTTCATCAGATCTATGCTGTCCCCCACCTTGCCAAGCCCCCTACCCTGCAAACTTTAATTTTCTTTCAGAAGACCTGAATCAGCAGCTCGTCTCCAGATAAATTACTGGTGTAGAGCAGGATTGACATAAATGGCTTTAAAAAATTATGATTCATCCTTAGCACCTGGGCAAATTATGCTGGCTGGGGTGCAGGACAAGGTTTTCTTAGTGAGCAAGAAATGGTAATGTTAAATAGGTAACCTGTGAGGCAATTATATAGTTAAACCATTAGAGAAATAGAACTTCATTTCCAAGCACTGAAGGTACTAGAAAAACTTCCAGTTTTCCCCATGTGTGTACTATTTAGAGTACTTTTCTCTCCTCATGGAGACATGGCTTTCTTTATCTCCAGCAAAAATATTTTAAAACAGGGTACATCAGCAGGACCTTTACACACAGACACATTGTGTTTGGTGCAAACCTACTAAAGGTTGCAATTGGTCTGAAAACTCTTACAAAGTGTGTACACTATTATATATTTTGCATAATATTTCCAGTTTAAAATGCTCTTTCTTCTTAAATTTCATTTTTCAGAGGGATTTAATCTCTTTGGTGTATTGCTTGATGTAACCAGTATCCTAAAAACTGTTTACTTTCTCAGCAACTTGACTAAGAGAATGGCAGTTCAAGCCGTGTGTGCCTTCTTAAGATAATGTCATTATAATTAGACAGAAAATTAGTAAACAACTCACAGCTGTTTTCTGTATGAAATGTGCAGTTATGAATATTCATACATATTTTAGTTCAACAAAAGATATTACTTTTTATTTTTTAAAATGATAAAGATAATAGGATATAAAAATGCTTTGCTTTTTTATGGGTTGCTTAGCTAAAATATTTTTCCAAGCATATAATTATTTTTAGTCAGTTTTTCAAAAAAGACTTTTAAATAGAATTTGCAAAAAAATATACAAAGACTGCTTTTCGGGTTGAGACTAGATACAAAGATTTCCAGTGTCTCTGCAACACCTCCCCCATGCCCTACCTCTTCTCTTCAAAGCACCATGCACCCAATGGTACACATGTTACAACTGGTACTTCTTCACCAAATCACCATTCTCACCTGGAAGCTACAGCTGACAGCAGGGTTCACCCTTCCTGTCTGTATATGTACAGTCTTTTAGAATGGTGCAAATGAGTTTCATTATCACAAAATCTTCTATATTCTATTTATGTGTCCTCTCCTTACTATTTATTTTTTGACCAATTAAAGAATGTTAATCTTTGATATAGTTTAACAGAAAATCTTTTAAATTAATAAAGCTATATAGTACTCATGTGCATGGTATGTTACTACTATGTATATATCTACTACAGGTAAAACAAATGGATTTACTGTTAAAACATGTGTGCCGAGTTCTGTAGTTCACTGGAATCCTCTAGAGCAGAGCTATGCAATCTAGATTTCTGCCATGATAGATAGAAATGGTCTATATTTGCCCTGCTAAATACAGTGCTCCTGGTCACCAGTGTCTATTCAACATTTGATAGGATGTTAGTGTAGTTGGCAACTTTAATTCTTGATCAAATGAAATATAACCAACTTCAAAATAAATACTTGCATCTGGCTACAGCTACATTATGGAAATCATAGCTGTAGAAGGAAGTATAAAATGAAAAGAAGAATTTCTATTCTTAAAACTTATTGAATGGCCTTGTGCAGTCTTTTTTAGAGTTGGGAAATGGTCTCTAGCACAATAGTCTCCTCACTCCAGGACACAGGAGATGTACCTGAAGACCAGTTTCACAGAAATCCTCAACTGAAGATGCCTGGTCAGTAGGGTTCAAACAAAGCACAGGATCAGATGATTTTTTTCCAGGAGTTCTGATATCTGAATTTGGAGAAACATTGTTTTAGAGTATTTGCTACCTGTACATAGACAGCATCAGCAGGCACTCTCTCTAATCATGACTTTTAAATATTTTTTGTCTTTTCCCAACAACTCAAAATAAAAAAAATTAATTTGTTGTTTTATTGAATGCATATACATCCATATATTGACATATATATATATATATATATATATACATAAGCATCTTACATGAACTCTCATCTTTTAAATTATAGAATGCTCTATTTCTTTTAAAAAACATACCTGTGACTCACTAAATTGCCTCATGACTCAACAATATGTAGGATTCTGATTGAAAAGCATGCTGTTGCTTTTTCATAATTGAGGCCTGCTGTTGCCCACAGAGCTCCGGGCTCAGCTTGGAGAGAATGGAGAACCTTCACCCTGCTTCGCACCGGGCTGTGGACACTGCTCCCACCTCCATGACTAAGGCATTTCTGATTTCACAAATGTACCCAAGGCTGCTTTTTCTTTTAACTGATTCAAAAATAAAATATTTCTGTACAGCCTGCCATGAGAATCAAACATCAATATCCCGTGGAATAATTATTTTTGTACGTAAAATATACTTCTCTTTTAAAATATGATGTTGAATTTGTCTAAAAATAGGCATCATGGTAACTTTTTAATAGTGAATGATAGGTGAATAGTCTTAATGCATTCTGAGGATGTGTTATTTTTAAATGAATTTCATTTTTATAGACCCAGAAAAGACAATGCAGCATGAAAAGCATGCATATAACCTATAATTGTGCTCAGTGTCTGGGCTTAAATATTATAAATCCTTATACCAAGTAATACAGTAATATTTGGGCTTACTTGTTGAAAAATAGCCTGGAACAGGTTTTTGTTTACAATAGTATTAGGTTTTGTTTTTCTCCTGATGGATAGATCTTAATTTTACCATGTGGGTTACAAATATGAAGCAATTAAAATTAATGATCATGTGCCATAGTAGGACAAGAGGCTATTCAATCCCTGGGGAATAAATGGTTCTCCATTAACATTTATTATCCTCCTGTTTCTTGTTAAAATTTGTAAATACCTAGGTGAGCACCACCATACATACATTTTTATTCTTTTTGAACACATTTAATACTGTCATAATGAGTGACCTTTAAAAAGTTAGAAACCTGTATTCATTGATACAATATTTTCATAGAAATGTCTTACATGTGTCTGAGGACCACAGAAACTACTGTAAAGATGATTGCTCCATGTGTTACTTATATGTGTCCAGGGAGTAAAAACAAAAACCTAACACTGTTAACCAGCTTTGTTAATTTTATGTTGCCCTTTGTTGTTTGTAGATATGTCATGTATGCACTAAATGGTCCATTTAGTACCTAATGTACTGACCCCAAAATACCATGTTGAATTTGGACCTAGGCCTTGTTCTGTTTGTCACAGAGCAGACACATGTATAATAAATACATATGAAATAAATGAAGCTACTAGTGGTCAGGTCAAGGGTTAAGAATGTTGTGGTAGCTTTTGTCAGTAGATGGAGTTGCAGGGCCCACATGTGTTAAATTTGTTTTGGATACTTTGGCCTTATTCAAAACAGAAGACTGATAGATGATAAATAAGTAGGTAAATAGACTGCAGATGATAGCTAAGTAGATAGATAGATGGACTGACAGATGGATTTCAGAAGCCAATTGAGAATAGTTCAGCTCTTCCATTCTCTAATTTAATAGTGGAATACACACACACACACATACACACATGCATGCACAGAAGTCTATGCGTATTTAATATGTACACATGTATATAGGCAGTGATAAATCAACTTAGTGTGAATGTATTATAGGCAAATATTTTAAACTAATCAGTATAGCAAAGTGATATGAAAGGTTTTGAATATTTAACTTGTATGGAAAAATAACAAAGGGAAAAATATACATAGGTTTTATATTTCATTTAAAAGTTGTGAAATACAAAGAGTTGATCAATATTTCTTGGTGAGATATTCTTCGGTGTGAAAGTTTATATTTTAACCTTCAAGAAAAGCAAAGAAGGGCCGGAGATTTAGCTCAGTGGTTCTGGCGCCTGCCTCACAAGCACAAGGTCCTGAGTTCGATCCCAGTGACCACATAGAATGCTGGGCGTGGTGACTCACGACCACCAGCAATCAATACCACATACCACAATGCTGGGCGTGGTGGCTCACACCTGTCATCCCAGCACTCGGGAGGCAGAGGCAGGAGGATTGCTGAGTTTGAGGCTTGCCTAGGCTACATAGTGAGCTCAGGGCCAGCCTGAACTACAAAGTGAGACCCTGTCTCAAAAAAAAAAAAAGCCTGATTAGTAATGCATTAATTCTATTTTAAAATCCATTAAAGTTTAGTTCTCTATTTTACATCTATGTCAAAATTTTGAGCTTATGTGTGATTCATGTCTTTCTTACAGTAAAACATTTTGTTTAGCAAACATCCAGAGAAAATTAGTGACAGTATTCCTATTTATTTCTCTCTACCAGTATAAGATCCACTGGCCTTTGGAACTGGAGACATTACTTTGCCTGAGGGAGACTGATATTTTTGTTTTAAAATTCCAACAAGTTTTTTGAACACCATGAGGACTTCACAAATGTCATATAATTACAGTAATACAAAACAGAAGCATAAACCGATATTACCAGCTTTCCAGAAGAAATGTGTTAAACTTTACCCTTGCAAATATGAAACATAAGGAGAAGGATGAAAACTAACAGGTAGCCAACAAACCTTCAAAAACTAGTATATGCAAAAATTACTGACATTTGGTGAAATTTCCTCTGTAATATTTTTTGAGCTAAAGAATTCCTCTTTCTACTTCTACACACTTAAAAAATATCTTGTAAGTAGCCTGTAATGTGCACTGTTTGCTCACATTAGAAAAACTCACTATAGCTGGGTTAAATGACAAGCAAGAGAATGTACTAGGATGTTTCTTAGGTGTGTGGGTTTAAGGGCCAGAATGTAATTATTCCCAAAGAAGGAGGTCAAGACAAAGACTTCATGCCTATTGGAACTATCTGCCAGATATGACTTATAGCAATAACAGTGTGATAGTGCTCTTACTTGGTTCCTGGCACTACACTAAAATTTGTAGTTCTTGATAACCATCCTGTGAAGATGACAATATTTTCAAGCACTTTTTTCACTTGAGGAAACTGAGGTGCAATGACTTGCCTATGGTTCCAGGTTGTTTTTAACTCTTACCTCAATAGCTACTTTTCATAGTCCCACTGTCCCAGAGCTCAAAGCACACAACACTGTTTTTAATGGATTCTGATCTAATCTAGCCATTCAGTTAAAGAAAGAGGACTTTTAAGTTTACTAAAGTAGCATACAGTGAGAACTTATCATGTAGGGCAATTCCAACAGGCACAGCGCTAGAACTGTGACAGACCATTACGTTGATATTGTTACTGTTGAATAGGATTTGACCCAAATCTTGTTCATCACCTATACAATGACAACTAACACCACTGTAAGTGGGAGTATCATACAGTCCATATAGGTTTCTCTGTGGGCTTGAGATTACCTAAAGTTTCATCTCAGCTCAGACATCATAGAATGTAAAACCTCCTTGTTAATACTCTTGCTGCATCCATTTTATAAAGACGCAAAGTGAAGTCCAATAAAGATACATATTTTTTCTATGCACACTTTAACAAGGGTCACAGGCAAACTTTATGCTCTGTTCAGCTTGTCTCCAAAGCAATAAATCCACTCACCTCATCAAATGATATTTCACTTTTCAGGTTCTCCACTGCCTTGTTGCTTTTGAAATCAGACTATTGTATTTCAGAGCCACCTTTCCCTTCCACAGGGAATTTATTCAAGCTTATGATACACTGCTAGAACTTCAGGAGAAAATCCCCTTTTGGTTTAATGATCTAGACATATTAATATTATGATTTCTTTTCAGTAAATGGATTACTAGCATATATGAAGAAGGCATAGTAAAATGTGACCTCAATGTCATGCTGTGTTTAGTTACATGTTTCACAAAACTGACACTTTTATCTATTTTTTGCCCAGTAGTAATTCAGCTACTTATAAACCAGATGTCTCAGGGTTTCCAGAATATTGATTTGTGTTGAGAATTAAGTTGGTTCATACTGTTTTATTCTCATGAAGGAGCCTCTGCTTGCTCTGCCTGTTCTGGTCCCTTGAAAGCCAGCAGTTGTACTGATTCCAAAAGCTGCCAGCCTCATGTACCACTGTGATCCTGGCTTATGGAAAAAGAGCAGACTATCACTCACGTACAAGGACTCTTCACCTTGATGCTAAACATGGAGGCTGGAATCTGAAAGCATAGCAGAGTGTATTAAATGTGCTTTGCAAATAGTTCCTTCAGCTGCTGATCTCAGCTCCTGAGCTCCTAGCAGTAATTGGACATACCAAGGAAGAAGACACACATCTATAATGTCAGAAAGAGTTGTCATGAAACTAGCACAGTTTTTGCAGACTTAGAAACTTTTCTCTTGGGGGAGGGATATCTTCAGAAGTTCAGGGCCAGGGATGTAGCTCTGTGGCACCAGGCCTGCCTTTCAAGTTCAGGGTCCTGAGTTTGATCCCTGTTACTGAAAGAAAAAAAAAACAGTGCTGTACAGCTCTAAATTCTGCATAACATAACTTCCTTGTTATATGTCAGAGCAGTTGAGTTCCTAAGAGCTATAATTGATGTGTTATACCTATCTCCAAAGGGTGCCTTTTCTTAATAGGTTTCTCTTATGGTTTTCTCAGAACACAAGAACAGTTTGCCCCAAAAGGAATTTCAAGGAGTTTTCAAGGAATCATTTTCTACTAACTTCTACCTACAACGTTTTTAAACTCCTAGAATTGTATTTCGTTTGAAGTTTTTGGTCATAAATGACCTCACAGGAATTCTAAGAATCGATTTTACTTTTGATACTTCTGAGTCTATGGTGTAAAGGCCAGAAATATAATTTTACTGTACTTATAATAATGAAAAAAACATATTGAGAGCAAGATGGTACAGAAATAGAAATTTTATAGTGTATATTTGAGGAAATGTTTTTTAAATTATTGAGTAAAATAATTAATAATTTTCTTAACATTAAAGACAGAGAATAACTTTATTATTCTTCTACCACTTTGTTTTCCTAATAGCCTTATAACATTTTCTTACCTCTTCATTTGCCTTGTCTCAATTTATAAGACAAATGAGATCAATTTATTCTTAGTTATACCACGTTTTTTGCCCAAGGTGATATTACCCAGTGTGATCACTATTTTATTCACAGAAGTAGCTTCAGTTGACATTTAACTAATTCCAGAAAACTAAATCCACTCTTGAAGAATGAATACACATTGCTAATAAGCACATAGAAAAAAGCATTTCAAAGTATAAGAGCATTTCCAAAAGAGTGAAAATGTATTTTAAACAATGTGGTAATTGCTTGAATTTTGGACCAAATAATTTGAAGAAGCAACATAAAATTTATTTTCTGATTTTTCCATGTCTTTTAAAAACCCATTAAGGCAAAGTAAGCATACTCAAGAGTTACATGGATACATTAAATATTTTATTGTAAACAAATGTGTGAATAAATATTATTACATACATATCTGGATATAAGACCAAAGACTTTACTTTGTACTTGGCCCATTGATGGTAATTCTCATCATTTATTTAATCATCTATAATATTTGGACTGTACATTTCTGGTTTCTGTTCCTATACAATAGAATAGAAGATTGAAGAAAATTTCTCATTAATAATTTTACTTTAGTGCTCGCTTCGGCAGCACATATACTAAAAATAATTTTACTTTAAATTGTACCACATCTGACTTATAGTAACTTCTATTTTTTCATGACATCCAACTTAGTTTTCATTGTTAAATGACTATTTCTATTCATTTTAATCTTTAGATGAAATAATCACATTATATACATGGACAAATTCAGCTAGTACACTTTCCAGAATAAATTTTGCAGGAAGATATCACTTTTGATGCAAAAATGAGTGATCACAAAGCTTACCTTTCTGAAATTTGGAAGGTGTCAAAGGTAACAGAAAGCCTTTATTTGTCTACAGACCAGATTAAGGCAAGGTTACATAAGGAAATGCAACCCTAGTAAAAAAAAAATTATCTGTTTGTTGTGAGTAATACAGTGCTAAGCCTTCAATGTGACAGTCACACAAAAGGCAAGAACACCAAGAAAAGAAAGATCCTATCGTGAGGATGTGAGTAGAGAGAGATCATGAAGTTGGAAGATTTAAACACTGGTTAGTTTTAACTCAACATGTGAGATTAAAAAAAGAAAAGTGCAAGACTGGACCTGAGAGTCATACTGTGCAACATATGAACAAAAGAACCTGTCAGATGTGGTCATCAGTGGGTCAGAAATTATGTTATGCTAAGTGGGGTGACAGTGGTCATTGCTTTTCCCTTGGCCTCTTTGAAATCCCAGGGTATCTCAGGAACCTAGTCAAGGACTGCATATGTCATCTGTGGTGTAGAAACTGAGCTCAGCATATATTTCCACTAACCCCCAAACACACACACAGTGCATAATTTCAGGCTGAAATGAAATAATTATACAGAGGACTGTCTAGCAAAAAACTTTTTAAAAGTACTTCAATACAACATCTTTCATGGAAAAACATGGGAGAACAGATGGGAACAAAATTAAAAAGGGTTTCAAATTCCCAAGCTAAAAGTTTCTGGTTTATCTTCAAAGGTCATGATAGAATAATTGGTACCAGCTAGTTAATGAGTTTAAAATACAAGTTTTAGAAAGCTTTATCCTTATTCAGATGGTACTGTGTGTTTTAAGGGGGAAATAAAAAAAAGAAACTACTAGAAAAGCTTTGCCACTCTTGGTGGTTCAAGCCTGTAATCCCAGCACTCAGGAGGCAGAGGCAGGAGGATTGCTGAGTTGGAGGCTTGCCTGGGCTACATAGTGAGCTCAGGACCAGCCTGAACTACAAAGCAAGAGCCTGTCTAAAAAAAGGAAAAGAAAAGAAAAGAAAAACGTAGATCTGATGTGACTATGAAAGTTTTGGTTTGCAATGACAGATCTGACACAGAGACTCCGTAGGTGGAAACAAAGGAAAACGCAGTTCCAGAGTGGAAAAAGGACAAGGTACTCTTGAAGAGTAACAATGTCATAAAAGTCTACAAGTCTAATAACAGTCTCAAGAAGAGGCAAACACCTAAAGAGTCTATAATGCGAAGTATTCTGTAAGAGTGAGGAGTATAGTTACCCAGGTGAGAAGAAAATAGATGCAGATTTATTTTGTATCCACCAGTTTCCAGCGCTGGAAACTGACCGTTTTTATATTATCATCTCTACACCTTTCAGTTTTAGTTTCTTCATTTTTAATGTATGCATTTTAAAAGCATGTGTGAGTATATTTCTTTTGAAGGCTAAATGAAATAGGTACCTCTGGACAGAAGTTAGCTGAGTGTCTTGCAAATAGAAAACATTGATTAATATGATTGCGGTGAACGCAGGGAAATGTGGAGACGGTTTCCAGTGGTTCCCGGTGGGTTTGGTTTATTAGAAGATATTGACATGTCTGAAGACAGGTGATGCGAAAATGTGGATGTAGCTGCTGGTTTTGAAACCAGGTCTGCTGCTAAATATCTTAGTGAACAGAATAACTTGAAAAACAAAGAATTGTCCAGCCCCTAATGCCCATAGCTATTACACAGCTTATCACTTCTGATATTGAAGAAATAGGCAAGAAAATTCCACAGACATAAAAGTAAGATTTTTCTAAGTAAAATTTGGGTTAAGAAAATAAATCTACTTAAATAGATTTTTTAAATGCCAACATTCTGGCAATATCCAACAGAAAGAGATTCTTGCGGAATCATTATTTTAATGCTAAGTGAAACTTATTTTTTTGGCCTAATGATCAGAAATCACTATCGTGATCAGTATGTTTAGAGACTCCAGGAATCAGTGATTTTTAACATTTCCCAGTTGATTCTAAGGATACTACAAATTGAGAACTGCTGGCCTAGATGACACAGCTAATAAATGGAATGAGAAATTGTACTTTGAGTTTTATTCCCTGGAAGCAAAGACATGTTAAAGGCCATAATGTATTTCTAGCGTACTTCTTTGCCCAATGAGGAAGTGATACTACATCGCCACTGGGAAGATGTTTGGGGAGAGGCGGAGAGGGTTAGCTAGCTCTCTCCTTCATGATTCTTAGGATCAGGCTAAGAGGACAGAGCTTATTATAGCAAGTACAAAGTATTTTATGAGTTAGAATTGTAAAGTAGTCCATTTAATCACCAATTGCTAACATTTTAGTGACAGGAAATAACAGAACTCTACAGACTGACACCTTACCGGACTTTAGAACATAAAATCCAAAGGAAATAAGGAGGCGTGAGACTGAGGG
>PVIC010040126.1:0-16806 GCA_004025085.1 Thryonomys swinderianus | reverse complement strand
AGACAGGGTCTCACTTTGTAGTTCAGGCTGGCCCTGAGCTCACTATGTAGCCCAGGCAACTCTGGAACTCAGCAATCCTCCTGTCTCTGCATCCTGAGTGCTGGGATGACAGGCGTGAGCCACCACGCCCAGCACTGGCGTATGCGGTACTGATTGCTGGTGGGTTTAAGTCACCATGCCCAGCATTGTATGTGGTTACCAGGGATTGAACTCAGGACCTTGCGCTTGCAAGGCAGGCCCCGGAACCACTGAGCTAAATCTCTGGCCCTGTAAATAATTTTTTTAATTGAATTCTTTATTGGTACAATTTATATACACCTCAAAATCACATATAACATTGGGAAATTTGTACCAGTATATGCCACAAGTTAATTCTCATTTTTACCCATATCCCTACCCACTCCCCCGTCCTCCCCCCTTATACATGCTCTTTTATTTTCTTTCTGTATCATATTTATTCCTTCCCCTCATCCTGTAAATAATTTTTTAAAAAATCTTGCAACTGAAATATGTGGTAAGCAGTCTGTGCGGTTAACTTTCTTCAGAGTTTGTCTTTTGTTTCATGTCTCTTTTATTTACAAATGACAGAAACATAAATCCACCTATATAAGAAAAATAAAATAATAAAGATAACGTGTCATATTTGCTTAAGGAACTGAAACAGAAGCCAAAATAAAACTTTTAAGCACTGATAAAACCCAGAAGTTCAAATGCATCAATTCTTGAGGACTTCATTTACAATTCTCTTCTTGTCCCTTTCCTTCCACTTTTCCCCCTACCCTCTTTCTTTCTCATCTCTTAATTTCTTTATGTTAGGTTTATCCTCAGAGAGGCCTGCTCTGGTTTTAACAAGGAACAACACTAGCATTGTATCCAGTACAACAGAATTTTGGTTTGTGAGCATAATTCATTCCAGAAACATGGCTGTAATCTGAAGCACTTGTATATCAAAGTGAACTTCCCCATAAGAAATAATGGAAACTTGGATAATTCATTCCACAACCCCAATGTTCATATAAAATTATTACAATATTGTAATATAATACAAAATAATAAATAAAATAAAAAATATAAAGAAGTTAATCTACACTTCCCTTTGAAACCACTGTGGTTGGTGTGAGTGACACAAGCAAGAAGACGGTTACTGTGCAGGATGAGTTTCACTATCACAGCACAATTAATAAACCTATTGTCTCAATAGAATCTTTCTTCAAGCAACTTTAACAAGTAATCTATCCAAGGACATTTGATTTTGCTTCCTTCAGAGAATTTTGCAGAAATGTGACATTCCATCCTCATTAAACAAAATCATCATTGGCACCGATGCAACCTTATTCAAGTAATGATTTTCTACAAAACTTTACACCGTTTCCCACTTTTTCCACATCTCCCTAATTTCACGTGAAGTGAGCGATCCCTCTGCCATTTTCTCTTCCTCCCCTACAGATGAGATCTCTTCCATAACCCCTTGCTGTCAGGAGATGATCACCCACAATCCTACAGTGAGAGAACAGAGAAGAATCATTGGCTCAGCCGTGATCATGTGACATTCAGCTTCCTGTACTACTGCTATCACAAGATATCACTCATTTATCCAGTTAATATTCTTTTTCTCTACTAGGAATCAAACTCACGTTTGCCTGGCAGGCTCTTTACCACTGAGCTAAATCCCCAGCATTCAAGTTAATATTTGTTAGAAATGTTTGCTCATCTTGCAGAGTAGTCACAGAACAAGTTACCAACAATCCAAGGCTTTACTGTGCTATCAAAGATATAACAGACAAAAGAAAATAATGATCCATTTACTACAACAAAACTCTGTGAAAGTATCACTTGTTTTATTTATGATAGCTTTTTTCTAGAACAGTGCCTCTAATCCTGAATTTGCCAATACTGAGCCAATAATCCAAAGTAAACTCTAATTATACAGGCTTTGATTTCTGTGAGATTTTGTGTGTATAAATACACACTTCTTATACACTCTATATAATTCATATGCATACACAAATCAGTAGTGCGTTCCCTGATACTAAATTCAAAGCCAGTAGTCCTCTTTCTTACACTTGGGCAAAGCAGTGATCAAGTATTTTGTCCATAAAACACATCACACCCTCCTGCCCTTCAGAACCCCACCCAGATCTTAAGCACTAGAGTTGTAGTCATTTTAAATAGTCAAATCAACAAATAATAATAATAATAATAATAATAATAATAATAATAGGGGAACAAAAGTGTGAAAACTTTAT
This sequence comes from Thryonomys swinderianus, assembly GCA_004025085.1. Classification (NCBI taxonomy): domain Eukaryota; kingdom Metazoa; phylum Chordata; class Mammalia; order Rodentia; family Thryonomyidae; genus Thryonomys; species Thryonomys swinderianus. Next base: position 14,560 of record PVIC010040126.1, on the reverse strand, counting down.
TACTGAAAGTACCTGGAAGGTGCACTGATCACGTGAGGGTAGGGACAAAATGTCAGCCATGTTTGTTCTCACCTGAGGCAGGAGCACATGCTCCATGGGCTCAAATTTTGTCATTTTTCCAATGTCTGTGAATGGTGTAGAAATCACAAGTACTATTTTGAGGTTAGAATTTTTATCAATCACAAATAATGAAGATGGATGGTGAGGCTAATGGGTTGTGTTTGCTGAAGTTTGCGTCAGCCATTCACTCCTAGGAAAAAAGGATGGATCCAAGTTCCTTTTGAGAAATCTGGACAAGTCAATTAATTCAGGATGATCCCCTAAGGAAAATCAATGCAATTAGCAGAGTAAACGGAGTATTAAAGATGGCGGGGGAGGCCTATTTACTAGCTATCAATAATGTGCTTTTCAGTCCACTCCTTCTCAGGCAGGAGAGAGATGCCACTCAGGGCATACCATTTTCTTTCTTCTCTTGCCAGGATTGTTTTTCTTATGTGTAATTGTTCTGTTATCTATCTGCTGACTCACACAACAAATGTGTACCCTGAGGATTAGTTATTAATTAGTTTAAATCTAAAGTATTTCACATTACATCAAATCTTATCTGGAATTTTCTTTAAACAATAATTGTTTTCCTGTTAATAATTTATATTTTTATTTTCCTTATTGAGACAAAGTTAGTGAAATAGTTTAGGACTATATTTACTCTGTTGCCAGGAAAAATTATGGTTTTGTACTCACACAAGACCTAAAATAAGCATATTGCCTTATTTTTTATCAAATCAATGGACTTGTTGCTTTTACAAATGATGCATTTTGTCATCAGGAGCACTTTGAGGTAAAAGAAATGAGGCTATAATTGGTTATAGTTCCACTCATTGATGTAAAAATTTGTTTTGCACATACTCAACCTTCTCTTTGCTCAACCTAGGCCTGAAGTTGGAGACATGAGTCCTGGAAGATACAGAATTAAACAGAGCTTCTCAACGCCTTCATTCAATACTATTCTACTTTCAATACTAATTCATAAAGACATCTTCATGTCAGCATTGGATGAGATCATGTGAAAAAAGAAAAACAGCTTATAGAAAGTATGAGGTCCAGACAGACATATTTCAGCTGATTGTAAGCAAAGTTACTTATGACATTCAGCACAATTCACCTTGGTAAGATACATGTAGTATCACAGAGAGAGGAAATAAAGAGTGATCTTTTAGTGGCATCTGCAAGGTTGGCTAAAGTTGTTTGAGGGAAATCAAAAGTTTGAAATTTGTTATGTCAGTTTGCTGATAACTGGTTGGCTCGACTGTTGCGGACTGGTTGAATTTTAATTTCCTTCTCAAGCCTGTGAAAGGTGTTATACCTGAGGTGAAGGCTTTAGCAGCCAGTGTTTGGGGAACGCCTGGTATTCCATGCATTGAGACTGAGGCTTCCCACAGAAACATGAGATTATAATACCATTCATCAGCATTGTGTGATGTGAATTAGTATCTTGGGCAAATGAATTCTTGGATCAAATAAAGACCAAAACCACTATGGCAAAATTTTTAAATATATGGCATTACAGACACACATTTAGGTAATCTTAGTATACCAATAAAACGTGTGCATTTACAGAACAAAGATAACATATACGGTATCATTGTTATGTATCCTAACTTTATGTCACTATATTTACACAATATTGCCTAGAATTCTATTTGTATATGTAGATCCCCTTTCCCAAGAGGTCTCGGTACTTTCATTCATCCAAAACTATATTAATTTTTCCAATAATTTTTTATTGACCAAATCACAGGTACAATATTCAGGTAGTCAGTGAAGGTAAAACAGCTTAATGAAGGATTTTCTACTTCTTCAGAGCTTATATCACCTAACAGTGATGGACTTTAGTTAATAAAATGAAGAGTAAGTTCATGATAATTTTGCAATTAAGAAAGTTGTTCTATCTAGTGGAGAGGAAGGAAAGCAGATGCTTTATTTAAGCCTAAAACATGAGGAATTACTACTACTAATGGGGTAAGTGTAATGAGGCAGAACAATAAGAATCTCAAAAGAGTTTAGATTGCTGGTCAAGAGCTGTATAAGACCAAGAAAATGGTACTAAGTCCAGGGTAGCTCAGGCTGCCCCAAATAGCTATGTGCAACAGCTGTTCACCATGATGGCTGTTAACTGTGATACACTCACTTGAGTGGATTAAGGAAGGTCTGGCAAATTGGCATGGGGTAGTTCTGGATTTGCCTTTGGATGCTTCATGGCCAGGACAACAAACTGAAGATAGAAGTCCCATGCCAGTTGTGCATGGCCTGCAAAAAGTGTGTCACTTGGATAAAATAAAAAAGATCTGGTTAAAATGCCCAGAACTGTGCTGGCCTGAAGAGCTCCAATCTTTCCCAGCAGGTGCATCCTTTGCTGCTGTTTCCTTTCCACATCAGCCTGGAGGTCTCCAGTCTCTTCAGGCTTCTAATACAGACTTGCACCAGTGACTGGCCAGTGAGCTTCCAGGCCTTTAACCCTGAACTATTGCTGCATCCTAAACCCTTCTCGTTCTTTGATTTCCATCTTCTTAGTCTGAGCAGCCCTCTGTCCTCTGGCTCTGCAGGGCAGAGACAGCCATTATGCAATCTCTTGCCTGATCTTGTAAGCCTTCTCAACAGATCTCCTCGGGTAATTGCCATTATCTTCTATGTATTCTGTGCCTCTTGAGAACCTTAATGCATAAGATTGGTTGACATTATGTTCTCTATCCTAAGCAATCTTGTAATTCAGTGAAGAATTTTAGTGGGAGAAAGGATGGGTGGAAAAGGCATTGCCATTTCTGGCCTACGATGATTGATTATTCTTCATGCATATATGTGACCATCTGACTTATGGTGTACTTAGTCCTTATAAGAGTAGTGACTTGTGCCAGGCGTGGTGGCTCACACTTGTAATCCCAGCACTCAGGAGGCAGAGACAGGAGGATTGCTGAGTTTGAGGTTTGCCTGGGCTACATAGTGAACTCAGGGCCAGCCTGAACTGCAAAGTGAGACCCTGTCTCAAAAAAAAAAAAAGTAGTGACTATTCTGTAATAGTTTACCATTGTGCTCCAGCAGAAGTGCAAGTCTAAAACATTCTACAAGTTCTTATTGAGCGGCTGAAAGACTGAAAAATATATAATGCCTTCATCTTAAATTCTCTTCTGTTAATTTTTCACAAAATGCAACATCATCATTTAGTATTTTTACACTTTCATGTCAATGTGAATCACCAAAGGATCTGGTTAAAATTCAGCAAGTTCAAAATCTTCAGTTCTAAGAACTCCAGATAAGGCTGGTCCTGGTGGCCCAGGGGAGACCTTTACAATAGCCTTGAATGAAACGTGTGATGTAAAGACAGCGATCCCAGCATCTTACCTCTTCTATCAGTATGTCTCATCGTTGGCTCCCCATTAAAATTACCTAGGAATTTCTTAATACTTTCAGGGGGTGGTTACTAGAGATACGGAATCAGTCTGAAAGAGCTCCCTTTGTCGGCATAAGGAAGAGCAAAGTTGAGATTTGCAGTGTTGTATGAAGGTCCAACTCTGGACTGCTTAGAGTTAAATCCTACCACCTTGCCCTCTCCCCTTCCTTCCCCTGTCCCTTGCCAGCCCCTACATACTTTGCTCATTAGCCTAACTCTTGCACAGATGGTGCTCATGGCTATGCAGATGACTTCTATCACCATCAGGCTGCTCGTTGCTAGAGGATGCTGCCAATAAATCGTCTGTGCAGGTGTAATGGGCAGAGGAGAATTGATGCTCAGAGACATGTCCCCTTCTGTGATATATTCTGTCAACATCAAAATCCCCATGACTGCCTTATAAGAAAGTATTCTTTGTCATATTAATATGAAAGAGCCCTAATGACACTCACATATATTCACTTTCTTTCTTCTCTTTAAAAATCTATCCAGATGTTCAGAAGCTCAGCATTAATATCCCACATTTGACCTCATCGACCTCTGCCATCTGCTATGCAAGGTGTTTCAGCGAGCTAATGTGAAGAGGCATTTGATAACAAATTAACTAGTTGAGACATGTTTTGATGATCCCTATTCAAGGTAAGAATTTCAACACTATTAATTAATTAAATGCGGTCTCTTACGTACTGTATCTCCTCAGAGTTTCCTGATAGCATACAGTTTTTTATACCTTCTTAAAGTCAGAGCTGCTTCCCAACACAGCACATGGGGCAACTTTATACTGATCCTCCTCAACAGTAGCACATTGGCCTGCTCTAATGGAGCAGCATAGCTAAATTTCACCTTTAAACTTCTAAGACATTTCCTAAAATATACAGCATCAGTTAGATTTACAGCAAATATCTAAGTGTAAGTTAGCTAACTTAGTGGATCAATACAAGATAATGTAGCTGATTCCACATTTGAGAAAAAAAGAAAATAAGTGAGGACTGAGCTTATGTGATCACTAGGCCCACAGAGCACAAAAAGTATCATTGATTTACATTGTTTCATGTTAATATGTAAAGGAGAAAAAAGTGTGTTTTCCCACTGCTATGCACTTTGCTGAGTCCCCCAGAGTAACAAGATAGTATACCTTTTATGTGAGGTTGGATACATCAAAAAGAAAGACCCAAAGAACTAGGGAGATCCATGTGTTTTTCTTTGTATTTTTTCTGTATCTCTGAGTGAAAGTTCTTCCTGCTGTGGTGAAGTGAGGCTTTGCTGTCTGTGACTGACCCTGTATGTGTTAGGAACCATTCATAATGGTGCAAACCCACCATTATAGTTTCATATCATTGCACAACCCTGGAAGTCCTTTGGGTCATCTCTTGACCTTCACTCCCTCAAACCATCTCATTGATGATCAATCTTTCACTGTCTTCACTGTACTGAAATCTCCGGAATCTCATATAGTTGAAGTGATATAATATACAGCCCTTCACACTGGCCTCTCTTACTTAGTAGTAAGAATTTAAGTTTCCTCTGTGCATTTTCATAGCTTGGCGGCTCATGTCTTCTTGGTGCCACATGGTCCAACATCACCTCTACGTACCACAATTCGTTTGTCCATTTAACTCTTGAAAGGCATCTTAGTTGCTTCCAAGCTTTGCTAATTGTGAAGTATCTGTATGAAGGAAAATAAACATCCACATTTTAGAGGCAAACCAGTAATGCAATTGCTGAATCCCATGACAAAAATAAGTATAATTCCATAAGAAACCACCAAACTATTTTCCCAAGTGGGCATACAATTTCACAGTGTCATCAGGAGTAAATGAGAGCTCCTGTTTTCTATATTCTCACCAATATTTGGTGCAATCAGTCTTGTAAATGTCATGCATTTTAAGTCGAATGGTGACATCTCATTTTGTGTTTTCCTAATAGATTATTTAGAGAGATGTGTGTTTTGATCTATTTTCAAGACTGCTTGTTTTCCTTTGTTGTGTTTCAAGAATCCTTCATGTATTTTAGATAGCAATCTGACCTGTGGAACGTAGCACCCTGAATGCACCAAATCTCATCTGATCTCGGAGCTGAGCAGGGTTGGGCCTGGTTAGTAAATGGATGAGAGACAGTAGTCTGTTCTCCTATATCATAAATATATTCTTCTGTCTGTGTTTCATCCCCTTGTAAAGCACACATGTTTTATTTTAATGAATTTGATTTTATGGATTTTTTTCATGGATTAGGCCTTTGACTTACCAAAAAACCAACACAAAATACAAGGTAACAGATTTTCTCTTATGTTATTTTCTGGAAGTCTTATTGTTTCCCACTATAACTTAGGTCTGTGTTCATATTGAGTTAATTTTTGTGAAGTATTTAATTTGTGTGTACCCAGTTTTTGGTGAAGGGATATGCAGATAGCCAATTGTTCATGGGAGATTTAAGTAGCCTATTTGTTATATTCCCTTCTACCCAGATTTTTATTTTGTGTAAACAGAGAATTCAGGTTTATTTGTTTGCTCTTTGACCAAAAGATGTGTCTCTAAATGAAGGAATCCTAACTCCCTTATTTTTAACCCTTGTGTCCAATTTGAAGGCAGGTAAAATTCCAATTAATCAATGGTTACCTATAGTAAGTTTAACAAAACAGCGGAGAGACACGCCATCCTGGAGACACATAAAACCAAAAATAGTCTGACTCAGGCTCCCCATAAGTTGTAAGTACTGAGCCTTCTTCAGTCTTTTCCTGAACACATTCTAGGGATCCTACAGTTGCAATTTTATTCTCTTACAGTCTGTCTAAAAGTAGACTTTGATAGTCTACTAATTACTCGGTATAATTACCGAGTAGACTCACCCTTTGTCTCTTCTATTCTGATTCTGCATTAGAAGAGAATAAATGCCATGAATAGCAAAAGATCCCAGGAATAAGGCATCACTGTCCCTAGCAAAGCACCCAAACCTATCAGGAGAACATGGTAGAGAGATTGCTGACCCAGGGCTACTTCATCATGGATCATTACAAACAAGTTGTCTCAGAAGCAGTTCAGTTCTTATAATTTTCCAATCCTGAGAATCTATGACTAATTCTGACTCATAATTGTAAAACATTTCGCTACTTCCTAATATTCTTTTCCTTAAGAACAAATTGTTTCTTAGGAACTTCTTATCCCTCTACTATTTTCCTACTTGCCACCTTCAATGATACAAATTTTGATCAGTAAGCATATGAGATATTTTTATCACTTGAGACAATTAGCACATATCCATTATAAGCACTTTAGAACTGAGTCATAATTTAGGTATCCAAAATCCAGCCACTGGTAAAACTTTGAACTATATCAGCATATATTTAGTTCTAAAATGCACTATCTTGAATGGTGTGGTTAATTAATTCAGATGTGTTGCACCAGAATAAATGTTGACATGAACTCCTAGAGATGGATTAGGTCCTGTTTATTCCTAAACTTTATGAGTTTATCAAAGACTCAAAATTTTGAGATCATCGGGCTAGAGGGTTAGCTCAGTGGTTCTGGTGCCTGCCTCACAAGCGCAAGGTCCTGAGTTCGATCCCCGGTAACCACATATAATGCTGGGCATGGAGACTCACGCCCACCAACAATCAACAACACCGCATACCACAATGCTGGGCGTGGTGGCTCACACCTGTAATCCCAGCACTCGGGAGGCAGAGACAGGCGGATTGCTGAGTTCGAGGCTTGCCTGGGCTACATAGTGAAAGCTCAGAGCCAGCCTGAACTACAAAGCGAGACCCTGTCTCAAAAAAAAAAAAAAAAATTGAGATCATCTTAAAGACTAGGGTAATGAACTCATAGCTGTTCAAGTTTCTTCAAAAGTACTCTATGCTGAAAATCTGTATCCACCCATCCTCTCTCAATTCATATGTTGAAATCTAATGCTACATTTGGTGGGATTTGGAAGTACGTCCTTTGAAAACTGGTGAGGTTCTGAGGATGGAGCCCACACAGATGAGATTAATAATTTTATAAGAGAAGCCATAGAAACTCCCTCATCTCCTTCACCATGTGTGGACAGAGGAAGATGGCCACCTAGGAATCAGGAAAAAAGATCTTCTGAGGTATTAAGTATGCTAATGCTTTGATTTTGAGTTTCTCAGAATCCAGAACCATGAGAGGTTAATCTACATTTTTTTTTATCCTGCACAATTTATGGTATTTTCTCTAGTATTCTAAGTAGACTAAGAGAGAATGTTCCTTTATTCTTCAAATAGAAACACATTAAGGGAATAAGTTGTCTGGGAAACAACAGTGAAAAGGAACTGGTCAACAGAATTCAGTGGAACAGCTTAATCCTGAAGCATCGGTTTGCATTATCCATGTTAGAATGACTAAAAAGAGGAGGCTCATCAACCAGACCTCACGCGTTGCACTTTCAAATATTTTATGTCAAGCTTGTAGGTAAAAATAGGACTTGTCATTGGTTTGCAGCTACCTGCATTGAGACATAGATCTTCAAAAGAACACCATAGTCTGGGAGCTGTCACAATGCAATTTAGGAAAGATCGCAAGTAAAACAGTTTAAAAATACAATATAAAGGAGAAAGTTAAAGTCAGACTTTTAAAAGACATTTATAAGTTTAGTAAGAACTTTCAGCTACCTTTTATTCAATGAATACAAATCCTTTGAAAAATCTCCCACTGAGATTCAAATTACATACACAGAAAAAAAAGAGAAAGAATGTTCAAGTTATTTATGGTAAAGTTATAAGGTGAATGCAGCTGCCACTACACTCGGGCAGCTGGGTAATGGGCTAATGCAGGTTATGTGCAATTTTCCCAACATCTACTAGTGCAGTTGACAGTAAAACTGCAATTGCAATTCAGGTTGAAGAATGAGAAATGTTCCTACCTGGAAAGAAGATTAATCTCTCTTTAATTGACTCCTTGATCAGAATAAAGATTTATAAGAAGAAAAGGCAACATACCTCTGAAAAGGAATTAGGGATGAGAAATGGTAGAGTCATTAACATTACAGGTTCCAGAAAGGCATATGTTTCAAGACAATATAACCTTTATTGAAGCAAGATAATTTAAGAAGTGAACTTCTTGGATGAATTCAAATTTATTTACAAAGTACTTCTTAAACTTTCTACTAACAAAATCCCAATTCTTCCATTGTTATACTAGCAATTTAGAACAGGTTCTTCTTGTCTTTATTAGGTACTTGACAAAAACACAGAGTAGCCTATAAAGTGCCATAAAAGCCAGGAGAATGTTGTTTATATTTTCCATAAAGGTCTCATCTCACTGTGAATGCTAAGTGGATGCTAAATCGGAGTCATGAAAATGCCTCTCTAATGAGTACTAAAGAATTCCCAAAATAAAATCATGTCTTTGTAACCAGTGTCAAAAATCACCCTACACGTCTTTGTATCAAAATATCTCCCAAAAGCTCTCTGCCTATAACCCTTTATCATCTACAAAACAGGTACTCTGTAAATGTTGATTAAATTAATTTGAGAGATATGCTGAGATAAAATGATCCAGCAATGCGATGTTTAATAGAGCCCATATTTGTAGCTCTATTACCATAATGAAAAGGTGTTTTTTGTTTTAATGTTATGGCATAACACTAATAAACTTCCAGCTTCAATTTCTTGAGCAATAATTATAGCCTTCCTCCTACACATAGTCTCAACTTTTTTCTTTTACATCTTTCTCCTATTTATAGTCTCAAATTTTTCTTTTAAGTTTTGTTTCTTTTAAATTCCTTTATAATACCACCAATGGGAAATCCATCTAAACAGCTGATGAACACATCTTCGCTTCTTAGTCCAATTTCATGTCCACAGTCACTAAATTCAGAGGCTTCTTCATGTTACCAGCTATCAGAACATATTCCTGTGTGTGATTCCTTTCCATTTCTCCTGTACAGCTGTGCCATATTTTCTCCCTGAAGCATGCAATATGTCTACTCTCATTCATACTTTCTAATGACAATCTTGCAAGTTATTTCACCTAGAGACAATTTTACTAGAACACGTGTACCCGGATAATAGTATTATTTCACCATATTCTGTCTTCTCTGGTAGTGTATTTAGTGAATTTCCCTTTCAAAGGCACTTCTCTCTCTTTTCAGTCTCATCACAATTTTTATTTATTTACTGGATGATTTTTATCATCAAATAGGCACACCATTACCTACTAAATTATAAAAAAATCACTACAAAGACTCTGCCCTTCTCTTAATCCTATTCCTACAACTGTAGCTCCCTTTTCCCCTTTATAACAGGAAAACTAAAAAGAATTGCCATTGTTTACATCTAAATTTCTTCTCCATTTTCCTTTGAACCTGGGCCAAATAAGCTTTGACTCCAATAAGTCCACGAAACCTGTTTCTTCAAGGTCACCAGGACTTTCACATCATTAAGTTCAAGGTCAGTGCAACCATCCTCTAACTTGGTAGCATCATTTGAGGGTCAACTTCTCTTTCGTTTTTTGCTCACTTTCTTCCTTTGACTTCCCACGTTTTAGAACACTGTCTCTTTGTCCTTTCTCATCTTTCTGTATTTGTTCTTTTTCTTTCTATCACTTAAAGGAGGAGTGTTCTGGGGATAAGTTCCTCACATTCTTCTCTTACTAACTGTTGGCTCAGTTTTGTTGGCCTCATTCAGTCAGTCAGTGATGACTACCCAGTGCCTTACTCTGAGTCATGCTCTCAGTGACCCCAGGCCACACACACAACTGTCCACTTGACATTTCTGTACAGTTGTTACTCAGTACCTCACAATCAATATCCACAACTAAAATCTTGTTTTCAACATTGCTTCTAGCTGTCAAACTTGTTCTCTTCCTTTCCCGTACAAAAAAAAATTTAAATCATTAATGATTCTTCTATTTATTTTACACCACACTCTCGATCCACTTGCAAATTGCATTTCTCTACCATAAAGCATGTTCAGTGTATGACCATTTGTCACTATATTCTTTTCACTTTATGATGTTGAATGTTTGCCTTTTAAAATTTCCATTAGTCCATGTTTACATCACATAACCATTACATTCACCGTACAAAACTGGTTGGTGTACATAACACATCTCAATCTTTTCTCTCCTTCTCCCTTCTCTCTTTTCTTTGGTCAATATCAGATTCATTTACCTGTCTTATATGTCAGTATAAGGTTTATTATCATATATACAGAGTGGCAATCCCACTGATAGTAAAAAAAATACAGAATAAAGGAGAAAAACGTTGTTATTCCATATAGACAAGGTATCTAAAAGTGTGCCTTGACTTAATATAATTGTTACTGGCTTCATATTAACCTGGTACAAGTTGTTCCAGCAAGTCTAACAAGAAGAACATTGTTTTAGAGCCCTCCTTACTATTCCCTCCACTTCCACTCCTGCACAGCACAACTTAATCTAAATACAGCAAGAAGAGTGAACCTCTTAAAACTTAGGTCATCACTTCACTCTCAAGTCTGCAATGCTATTGAGAATACATATTCCTATATTGTATAACAAAGCATGCAGAACCATTAGGGATGTGGTCAGCAATTTATAAGCATTTTTCACAGATCTGTGTGGTCCAAGTAGATCTGGCTTGGGTTTCTTATGTGAGTGGTGGACGCAAGCTGTAGTGACCAGGCTAGAGCTATTCAAAGGGATAACTGGGCAGGATGTTCAGGAAAACCCAACCACATGGTTGGTAATAGGTTTCCATTTGAGCAGGACCTCAGCTAGCTGTCAATCACATTGCCTTGGCATCGTTTCTTTACATGGATTGGCCTCCAGCACTACTGGACTCCAAGAATGGATGCTTCAAAATAACAGGAGGTTGAAGATGCCACCCTTTAAGAGCAAGGCCCAGAAATGGGCACAGCACCACTTCTGTTGTATTCTGTTGGTTGTAGTAGATTCACAGAGATTGAAGGAAAGTTGATACATGCCCTACATTTCAAAAGAATGGATGTTCCTGACCCATGACCGTTCTTAATCTTCAGTAGCCTTGACATCATTCATGATCAAAACAACACTAAGATTTCATCTCACTCCACAAAGAATGCTGCTATCTCAAAATTAGATAGCAACAAATGCTGGTGAAGCTGTGGAGAAAAAAGAACCTTTCTCCACTGTTGGTGGAAATGTAGAATGGAACAGCCTCTATGGAGGTCAATGTAGAATTTCCTAAAAATACTAGAATTAGAGGTCCCATTTGACCCTGTAATTTCTCTGCTAAGAATATACACAAAAGAATTAAAAGAATCATATCATAGTGACACAAGTGCACCCATGTTCACAGCAGCTCAATTTGTGATAGCTCAGTCTTGGAAACAAGCCAAATGCCCATCAACTGGAAACTGAATAAAGAAGATGTGGTTTTTCTATAAAATGGAGTATTACTCTGCCTTTAGAAATTATAAGTTTGAGTCATTTATACTCAAATGGACATACCTTCGGGATATACTCGTAAGAGAAATAAATAGGTCACAGATATATAAATATTATATTTTTCTCTGGTATGAGAAAGTGAAGATATTAATGAGTTCTAGAAGGTATGTTGGATATCGTGAAATAGAAAATGTTCAAAGGCAGATGGGGTAGAGGGTGAGTAATGAGGAGTAAGAAAAAATACGATGGTAATAAAAAGAAGGAAACAAAGCTTATGTATTTAGGGAGCAGGGGGTTATGGGGTGGGTAGGGGAATGGGAAAAATGAGAATTAAATTGTGTCATATACTGGTACAAATTCTCAATATTGAGTGTGATCATGATGTGTATATATGATATACAAATAAAGGTTTTAAAAAATTAAATTCAGAATAAAAGAAACAAACAAAAGGAACGCAACCTCATGTAGTGATCTTCAGAGATCTGACCAGTAAGGATTCAAGTCATCAAGCTATCTTCGCTGTACTCCTCATTCTCTGAGATTCCATCCAGCTCTTCTTCAATCTTAATATTTCCTACTTTCTTTCTTTATCCCTTGGGTTCTTTTATATCTACATGGCTTGATTCTTCTTTGTATCTCTCTTCAAATGTCACTTTCTTTTTGAGGCCAGTTCTGATGACCCAAAACAGATATTTGCTGATTTTCTGATTCTTCACTAGAAAGATCTAAAAAGTAGATTTGACTGTTTTTCCACATCTGTGTTTCTAGAATAGTGCACAGAATGTTAATAAAGCTCAATAAATATACTTTTATGTTAGAAACATATATTGTCCTTGTTAATTCCTAGTAGTAACTCTTTTATTTAACTGGAATAATTTAGGATTTATCTCAGTTGAAGTACTTTGATTTCACTGAGAAATACTATTTGTAGAAGGGCTGGCCATTGCTCAAGGAACAACTCCAGACACATCTTCCATTTAGCGGGTTCTCAACACAAAATGACTGAAATATAACTCCATTGAAGATGAATCTCCTTAGTAGGCAAATGTTGCAGTTGTAGATAATAAATTAAGTTTCAACACTACCATAATTTGAAGAGTACAAATAATTGAAATGACTGCTTCGTTAAGTTTTGAGGTCTATAAATCCTACTTTCTAAGATTTGTGTGCACTTAGACTTAAACTGAACTCAATTTAATGAACCCTATACATTCACATGCTATATATGGAAATCTTAATTTCCATTGAACTTCTGACCAATTCCTTGTCCATCCAACAATATTACCTCCAGAAAAAAAGATCCTAAACTCGAGGTAAGTACTGACTTTAATCTTTTATTTCACGAGCTCAGCTTTCATTAAAATCAGAAGACAAGAAGAAATTGCTGAACCTCTAAGAGTGCCCTTTTCATCATAGGAATTAGTCATTGTTAAAAAATATAAATTCACAAGTAATTAATACAAATCTTTTTAGAATTATTGATTAATTTTAAGAGCTGTGCTGAGCACACACTTTGAGTTGGAGTATACTCACCAGGTAAAATATGGATGATCCAGCGGTATGTGATGTTCAGAATGAAGTCTGCAAAGGCCCACTTGCCTGAGCAACATGTGAGCCTTGTGGATGAGCCCTCACTAGTGTACCTCAAATGAACGCAAGAGAAGGCTCTGATACACAGTGCTTCTATTGCAGGAGCACAAGTAATGGACTCTTAGAAACAGACCTCATGGAATCCAAGAGACAGATAACATTTAGTCTGCAGATCAGCATAGGGAAGTAGCTTGTGCTCCATGGGTGAAAAGTTACACCGATCCTCTTGCAGATGTAAAGAAGTGGATGGCAAGTTTGCCAATACTCTGCAAAAGAATTCACTTAAAATAAGCTTCAAGGACGCCCAATAGCTAATTGTTTCTCGTGATGTCAGAGCATTATTCCCTTGGCTGAAAAATTCCAAAACTCTTTCATATTCAATAGGTCATGATGCTTGAGATTCAATGTATTGATTAATTATAACTATTTCAGCTTTCACTGAAGTCTGTGCTAGAATATTCATCCAATACAGACATTGTATTAATCTTAACACCACATTCTTTCATTGTGCTTATTAGTTTACATCAGTCTGACCGTGTATCAGTCTATTTCCACTGCAGCTGCCAGTCAGTGTATTTTTCACAGCCATATATCAGTAGTATCCAGGTAACTGTTCTTGCTTTCACTCTAACACGTTCATCATTTCTCTCTACAGGAAAGATATTTTTAATGCTCATGACACATCCTATGATCTGTCCCTTGCTTAGGTTACCATATTAATTTTATTACACTGTTCTTTGAGTTTCTATGTTCTCTGTTCATTAGTCACTCTCTTTCTTTCCTCCTCTCCCTCCACTTCCTTTTCCTTCTTCATCTCCTTGTGGTAATTCCTTGAATGTGCTTTGTCTCTTCATGACTCAGACACGGCCCTATGCCGGGCATATACTTATATCTGCTTACTCCACTTTTGTCTCACAAAGTCTATTCCCAAAATCTGTTTTAATGTTTCATACTAAATAGCACAAGCTTCCTCCACAGCACTTAACCTAATTAAATATAAATAAATCAATTTGAAATTATTTTGTTTCTTGTCGCTTCCCCCTCGACCAGCAAGGAAGACGCGACCGCGAACTCTTCTTTCTGCTGTTTTATTCAGGATCCTTTGCTCGAGCAAAAACAAAAAAGAAGGAGGTCTTCTCAGGTCTCTCCCAGTATATATATA
>PVIC010040125.1:0-16803 GCA_004025085.1 Thryonomys swinderianus | reverse complement strand
GATGAGGGGAAGGAATAAATATGATACAGAAAGAAAATAAAAGAGCATGTATAAGGGGGGAGGAGGGGGGAGTGGGTAGGGATATGGGTAAAAATGAGAATTAACTTGTGGCATATACTGGTACAAATCTCCCAATGTTATATGTGATTTTGAGATGTATATAAATTGTACCAATAAAGAATTCAATTAAAAAAAAAGAGGAGCAAAACAAACACAAAGCTCATACTAGGGAGGAAATTATAAGGATCAGGGCAGAAATTAATTCAGTGGAGACTAAGAGAACCATACAAAAAATCAACAAGTCCAAGAGTTGGTTCTTTGAAAAGATTAACAAAATTGATGGAACCCCTAGCCAACTTTATCAAACAAAGGAAGGAAAAGGCACAAATCCATGCTATTAGGAATGAAAAAGGGGAAATCACCACTGATCCAATGGAAGTCCAGAGGACAAAAACATGTACTTTGAAAATCTGTATTCCAATAAGATGGTAAATGGAGAAGAAATGCAAAGATTCCTAGACACATATGAACTTTCAAAGCTGAAAGAAGAGGATATAAAAATGTTAAATACCCCATATCAATTTGTGAAATTGAACATGTAATAAAATACCTACCGACAAAGAAAAGTCCTGGTCCTGATGGCTTTATCCTGGAATTCTACAAAACTTTCAAAGAAAAGTTAATACCACTATTTCTCAAACTCTTTAATGAAATTGAAAGAGAAGCAGTATTCCCAAATTCATTCCTTGAAGCAACCATTTCCTTGATTCCAAAAGGAGAAAAAGACTTAACCCAAAGAGAACTACAGTGATGCAAAAATCCTCAACAAGATACTAGCAAACAGAATACAGAGAATTATAAAAAGATCATATACCCTGACCAAGTTGGATTCATCCCAGGGATGCAAGGATGTTCAACATATGTAAATCAACAAACATTATTCACTATATCAACAGACTCAAAGACAAAAACCATATGGTCATCTCAATAGATGCAGGGAGAGCATTTGACAAAATCCAACACCCATTCATGATCAAAACCCTACAGAAATCAGAATAGATGGACTGTATCTCAACCTAATAAAAGCTATTTATGAGAAACCAACAGCCAGCATCATCTTAAATGGTCAGAAACTGAAATCTTCCAAACTAAGATCAGGAACAAGAAAAGGATGTCCACTGTAACCACTCCTGTTCAATATAGTGCTAGAAGCATTAACCATTGCAGTGAGACCATTGAAAGAAATAGAAGGAATAAAGATAGGAAAAGAAGTTAAACTGTCATTATTTGCTGATGACATGATACTCTATGTACAAGACCCTAAAAACTCCACCAAACAACTGCTAGACTTAATCACCAAATTAAGTAGCATAGCTGGATACAAGGTTAACACTCAAAAAACAATCGCATTTTTATACATAAATAATAGAATGATAGAGAAAGAAATTGTGGGCTCAGTCCCTTTTACAATAGCATCCAGAAAAATGAAATATCTAGGAGTCAGTCTAACAAAGGAGGTAAAGGACCTCTACTCTGAAAACTACAACACTCTGAAAAAGGAGACTGAAGAGGATATCAGAAGATGGAAAGACATCCCTTGTTCCTGCATAGGAAGAACCAACATCATCAAAATGGCTTTACTCCCACAACTACTATAATGGTTCAAAACAATCCCAATTGAAAGCCCAACAGCATATCTCACAGATCCAGAGAAAAGCATCCAAAAATTCAGCTGGAACCACAAGAGACCTAGAATAGCAAAAGCAATTCTAGGAAACAAGGACATGGCAGGGGGTATCACTCTCCTCAACTTGAAACTTTACTACAAAGCCACTGTGATAAAAACGGCAAGGGACTGGCAAATAAATAGACCTGAGGATCAGTGGAATAGATTAGAAGATCCAGAAACAATACCAGATACACTATGCCACCTCATCTTTGACAAAGGAACCAAGCATCCTCAATGAAGGAAAGATATCCTCTTTAACAAATGGTGCTGGAAAAACTGGGCTTCAACCTGCCAAAGACTGAAGCTAGATCCATCTCTTTCACTGTGTACTAAACTAAAATCAAAGTGGATGAGAGACCTAAATATCAAAACAGAGACACTAAACCTTCTGCAAAATAGCTTAGGTAAAACTCTTGGAGACATTGGCTTAGGGAAAGACTATGAACAAAACCTCTATAGCACAAGAACTATCAGAAGAAATCAACAAATGGGATCTCTTTCTATTAAAAAGCTTCTTTCTAGAATGTATGATAGTTTTTGTAATATCCAAAAGGAATTTGGTGTGGGAACATAATGAAGGGAATGAATAAATATGATCTGGAAAAAAATAAAAGAGTATGTATATAGGGGGTGAGGAGGGGGTGGGTGGGCAGGGATGTGGGTAAAAATGGGAATTGCCCTGTGTCACATATTGGTACAAATTCCCCAATGTTTTGTGTGATTGAGAGCTGTGTATATAACGTACCAATAAAGTTTACTGAATAATGCAAAAAAAAAAAGTTCTGCACAGTAAAAGAAACCATCAGCAGAGCAAAAAGGCAACCAACAATATGGGAAAAAATCTTTACCAGCATTTCCTCAGAAAAAGGGCTAGTATCTAGACTATATAAAAGCTCTAAAAAGTCAGTCCCCCCAAATGTAAAGACCCAATTCAAAAATGGGCATCTAAAATGAACACTTTTTAGAGCTAAGAAAGCAACTAAGAAGTATGTGAACATCACTGACCATTAGAGAGATGCAGATGAAAACAACTCTGAAATTTCATGTTACTCCACGAAGAATGGCTGCTATCTCAAAATTAGACAGCAACAAATACTGGCAAGGTTGTGGGGAAAAAGGAACCCTTCTCCACTGTTGATGGGAATGTAGACTAGTACAACCATTACAGAGATCAGTGTGGAGGAGATTCCTCAAAAAACTAGGAGTAGAGGTTCCATTTGACCCTGCTATTCCCCTGCTGGGGATAGACCCAAAAGAATTACAAGATTCCTATCACAGTGACATATGTGCACCCATGTTTATAGCAGCTCAGTTTGTGGTAGCTAAATCTTGGAAACAACCCAAATGCCCATCAAGTCTAGACTTGGTAAAGAAAATGTAGGATTTTTTATATAAAATGGAGTATTACTCTGCCATAAAGAATGATGACATTGAATCATTTATATTCAAATGGACGTACTTCAGGACATACTCATAAGTGAAATAAATAGGTCACAGGTGTGCAAATATCAAATATTTTCTCTGATATGAGAAACTGAAGTTATAAATGTGTTCTAGAATGCACAATTGATATTGTGAAATAGTAAATATTTAAAGGGTAATGGGGCTTAGGGGTAAATAATGAAGAAAGAAAACAATTTTAAAAAAGGAAATAATGCTTGTTTATATAGGGGTGTGAGGGAGGTAGGATGGGAAGGGGAAGGGAAAAATGAAAATTAAGTTGTGTCATATACTGGTACAAATTCTCAATGTGGAGTGTAATTGTGATGTGTATATATAATGTACCAATAAAATGTACCAATAATTTTTAAATGAGATTTTTTATCATCTTTGGTAAGATGCAATGATCACTTGAAGATTGTAAAATCATTTGGAATCTACATGGAACTATCTTCATTTGTTTTTTAAAGATGCTATTGGATAAGGAAATTTGTGTCCATTCCATGACCCTCCTAGTTCTAAGACTTTGAAATGATAAGATACATAAGAAACAGTGATTTTGGAATATTTTACTTTGAGAGGCTAATGTCCCAATATCATTTCAAAGAGAAGATAGTATGGATTTCAGCTACTTGGAGTAAGGAATCATCATCTTATAAGATCCCTCATAGAGGCACTTTTAGCTATGAAAAAGGAAAATAAAGTTTCAAGATTAGGGAAAACTTTGTAAATTTTTTGGGTTTTATTCTCATCTGGATATAAGACTGATTTGGAAAAAAGAAATGTAGAGTTTTGTCCTAATACAATAAAGAAATATATAAGGTATTTGTATTACTAATAACTTATTATAATAGGACCATTCTTTTATTTCAAGGAGGTGATAGAACCCTTCCCAAAGAAACTATATTATGATTCATGCCCACCAGCAATCAGTACCTCATATCACAGTGCCAAGTGTGGTGGCTCACACCTGTCATCCCAGCACTCGGGAGGCAGAGACAGGTGGATTGCTGAGTTTGAGGCTTGCCTGGGCTACATAGAGAGCTCAGGGCCAGCTTGAACTACAAAGCAAGACCCTGTCTCAAAAAAAAAAAAAAGAAATTATGTTAAAGGATAGCTGAGCATAATTTGTACAAACATATAGGACAATAGTTTTGGCTTAAGAAACAGAATAACCTGGAGAACTGTTCAGAATTAAAAGTTAATACCCTAATAAAACTAATAAATCTTAGGGCTCCAGGTGACCAAGGCTTGACACAAGGTCACTTTTAGATTATAACAGTTGCGCTCTGTTGTGTTCTGACACTATTCAGGGCAGTATCCCAAGTCCATTCACACGTGGTCTCCTTAGTGTGTACCACTGTATGAGGTAGGCATTTATCACACCTGGGCCCCATCACCTGTGGCCTCTTGCCTGGCTTATTTTAATTTTCTATTCACTGGCCTCCTTGATTGCATCAATGAACCTCAGCGGTTTTGATGAATGCAGTGCACAGATCAACTGAAGATGCTGTTGTACAGCATCCCTTCCCTTCTGAAACTCAGTGACTCTGGACCACACTAACCCCAAAACCGAAATTCCTCATCCTGACCTATGTCTCCCTGTGTCGTCAAATTCCTTATCACCTGTCTGACCTTACCTGAGAGTCACTTACCCACACTGACCTCTCCACTGGTGCTCGGATTTCCCCTCAGAGACTAAAGGCTCTCCGGGTTTCATTCATTAAAATGTTACCTTCATGACAACCTCCATCAGTAAACTAGCTGTCCTGCCTCCTCTCTGTGCTAGTTTTGACCAGAGACACAGCCGTGCACAGCCCATGCCAGTCCAGAGGAGGAGTAGAATCAATTTGGGGTCCGTGGATCATGGATCTGACCTCTCTGGCCTGTGACAGACCCTGAATACCAAGATGATGGCCAGCCAGACTGAGAATCCTACATCCTCTGTGCCTACTGAGGATGCACACCCAACTTCTGCTGCCACTCTTGTCTGGGTGATCAACAGCACCATCTTATGTAGTGCGAAAGTAATTTCAACTGAAGTCCAGGACAGATGACTCCTGACCCCAGCCTGACGCCATCATAGCCCTCCCTCGACCCCAGCTTCCCTCGTGGTGCCAGAGCCTTCTGCCCTCATCTATACACAGCTTCCACGGCCCCCCTACACCTTCCACATTCCAGCAGTTACGTCTGAGACCACTCGAGGGCAAATATAGTCTTAGTCTGTTCTGTGTTGCTACACATAGAATACCACCAACTGCAGTGTGTGTGTGTGTGTGTGTGTGTGTGTGTGTGTGTGTCTGTGTCTGTGTGTGTGTGTTACTAAGGACTGAGTCTATGGCCTCTATCCTGAGCCCTTTTTAGATTTTTTATTTCAAGAAAAACTCTTTTTAAGTTGCCCAGGCTGTGTTCAAACTTGTGATCCCATCCCTCGGCTTCCCAGAATTCTGTGATTACATGCATGTGACACTGGCCCTGCTCAGACTGGGTAATTTTTAAAGAAAATAAATGTGTTCTGCAGAGTTCTAAAAGCTGTGAAGTCCAGTATCAAGCTGCTAGCACGTGATGAGGGCCTTTTCGTGGCGTCATCCCTGATGCAAGGGCAAAGCTCGAGCCCTTTCAGAATTGGCGTTAGTGCACTAGGGCAGGCAGAGCCCTCATGCCCTCACCATCGACCTCTTTATACCACTGCGCTATGGATGAAATGTCTAACACAAGCTGGGGGTGGGTAAGCTCTAGCACACCCAGCTCACCCAGGCAGAGTAATTTCCCCAGGAAGCAACAGGTCATTTCTTCCCAACTCCCTGCTCCTCCACACCCCAGGAGCTGGGTCTGTCCAGCGGCCCGGATGGAACTTTTCTCTACAACACATCCTGCCGAGAGCAGTTTCGCACAGAGAAGCTGACACAATGTCTTCAAACATTTTTAATTGCCCTGTCAAACTGACAATTATAGAACTAATTATTGAGGAGACAATACCAGATACACTGACTGAATCAAGCGTCAACGGAGTTTTCATGTAATTATGCAATTTAATGAATTGAAGGCTACAGTAATGGACTATTGCTGGTTAATTAGAGAGTCCCTTTATGCTAATAATGCCATTTATTTTCAACTCACAGTATTTATTTTCAGCATCTAAAGCATTGGACATATCTTCCACTGACACTGGCATGTTGAGTGCTTTTTAGCAGGCTTGCCCGCCAACCATGCTATTTATAACAGCAAACTTGCTCCATTCACTGGCTGAAGAGCTCCAACTGGCTTGCATTATGTCACAAGCTCTCATTTTAAAGCTGGATTTTAATTGTCCTGATGCTGGGTGAGGCCCTCCGTGTTTTCCTTCTCCTAAGACTGGGGAATAAGAAAAGTAAGGGATCGTGGCAGATGTTCCTCAAACGCTATCCTGTCAAGGTCACACCACGCAAAGGGCAGAAGAATCGTCCCTTCACATTTTAGCCCCATCATTCAGTCTCCTCTCATTGCTATAGTCCCTTTTCCTAGCATGTTACCTGACTGGAAACCAGGGTAGAGAAACGGTTCTCAACCAGGGATAGATTTTTCTCTCTAGGGGACAATGTCAATGTCTGGAGATACTGAGGGTTGTCGCCATAGAGGGCATTTCTATTGGCAGAGAGGATAAAAGCCAGGATGCTACTAAACATCCAAGTTCCATCAAAGGTTTGTAAGAAGAAAGTAGGAAAGAAAGGAAGGAGGGAAGGAAGGAAAGAGGGAGGGTAGGAACGAAGGAAGGGGAGAAGGAAAGAGGAGGAAGGAAAATGAAAAGAAGGGGAAAAGAAGAAAGGAAGGAAGGAGAGGAATGAAGAGGAGGGAAAAAGGAAGAGGAGAAAGCTGCAGAGGAAGAAAAGAGCACCCGAGACAGCCCTATAACAGAAAGTCATCGTGCCCAATAGCCTGTCGATTATCTCGTCGAAAGGGCTGAGGCTGAGGATTCCTGACACAGGAGCTCGCTAATCATGAAGCAAGTGGACTGCACCACCACAGCTCCACAGAGGAAAACAAATATTTCGCAGCATCTGAAACATGAGAAAACTGTCAAAGTACGTGGGGCGGCTACATAAATCGAGAAACATGAGTCACAGCTGCGTTTGTTCAGCAACAGTGTAAAACTTGGAGGATTTTTTTTCTTTTTATGAAAAAAGAAAAATGATGAGAAGAAACCAAGCCTTCTTGCTCTTTGGTCTCTAAGCCCTAGTCCATTGAGGCTTATTCAAAACAAAGCTGTTAATTATCAGGAGCAAAATGAGTGAACAGAAATGTTTTCAGATTTTCAAATTGCTAAATTTGGGCAACTTTCCATTTTAGAATTATATTCTTTTTTGTTTGGTTAAAAAAAAAATTGTGTTTTTCTAGTGACCCAGTACCACATTCCATCCTCACTGCTGAGATAACTATTCCTCCCTCACTCGAGCCTGTTGTTGGATAGTGGAGGATCCAGGCCTGGCTAGTCACGGCTCTCTGCACCCCTGATCTATCATGCTGCAGCCAGTGACCCGGACTGAAGCCGAGACCTGGTCAGGTCAATGGATCCTATTCTGTCTGCTCAGTGGGAAGGCGGGAGGTGAACCCTGAGGCTGGCAGAGACCATCCAGGCCACCCTGTGGAAAAGCTGTTCCAAGTCAGCACAGAGGAGCTGAGAAAGAGGAAGAGGAAAGAGAAGGAAAGGGAGGGAGAGGAGGAGGCTACAGAGAGAGGAAGGCAAGAAGAGAGAGAAGGAGCAAAAAGAGGAGAAGGACAAGAAAGAAGAGGAGAGGGATAAGAAAAAAGGCGAGAAAGGAAGAAGAGTGGGAAAGGAGGGAAGAAGCAAATGCATCCTGTTTCCAGACAATCCTCCAGCTTGGTTGTTGGTAAACGTTTCGGTATCATGGACCAATAAGACATTCCCAGTTTAAATGACACCTCCCCTTTTTCTCTTGGGGTACAGGCTCCTCTGCCGAGCCCCTGGGTTCCACTGCTCCTGGGTCTCTTTCCAGGCCCCTTCCTGTCCCCATTCTTAGAGCTCTCAACCTCACCCCCTGCACATCTCCACCGAGACCTGCAGACACTTCCCTCCAGCCTTTCTTCCTACGTCCCCGTCTCCTGAAGATACCGTTGTCCATCAGGAACACAGGTCAGAAGACGATGCCGCCACACGTGCTCCCTGGTCTGTGACCCCGGCGGGGCCTTGCCCCTGCCTGCTCCCCCTTCTCCTCCTCCCTTCCCTTCCTCACTTCTCCATATATTTCATCTTTCACACCAAACGCATTTCCCGTTCACCATGCTCCCAGACCTGCTCAGTGTTTTCTCTATCCCCTTCTTGAAGCTCTGCTCCAAGTCCTCCCAAAATATTTGAGGTGTTCTTCTTTATCTTCCCACTTTCCACTGAGATTGTACACCTTGGTATTAGCAAGTTACTGGGGTTCCTGCATACCAGGCATTTCACCCCAACAATCTTTAGTGTTCGAGACAAATACTCAGAGGGAGATATTATAATTTTCCCTCTACCAGTAAGGGACATGGGAGCACAGGCAGCCTGAGTCACTGCCGAGAGGTGGGGAGAAGAAAAGCCCAAGACCACAGTCTGGCCCAGCCAGGCTGACCTCAGTGTCACTGGGCCCGTTCAGCCTCCCAAGCTAAAAAAGTAGGTCTTAAAAATAAAATTTGCAACTTTTATCCTTGTTTCTCCACCAGCCAGAAATGTCAGACACTGGATGCCAGGAAATATCTGACTACTATAATTAATGAAAGAATGAAATCCCATCTCTCTCTCTGAACATAGATTTTTCTTTCTCTGTAAGAGACAGGGATGAGTCATAGTCAACTTTCAGCTACTACGAGGCTATAATTCTAACAAACTCTATCCAACTAATAAACTTGCAAAAATAAGTGACTCATCTGTTTCTGTCCTTGTATCAGTCATTTTCTATCTAAAAAGAACTTGATCATGTGTCGCTTGCATTGTCCAAGGAGAGATGCCAAGTGAGCCGGGCTTTTAGAAATCGCTTTCTCTGCCTTCATTCTTTCCCCCGTCAATGGCCTCAGTCAATGAAATAAATGACACACAAAGCCCAGATCACCTAGTCTCCTCCCGTTTCCCTCTCCCGCCTGAAGGAAAAAGAAAAAAAAAACAGGAGTAGGGAAAACTGTACTGAAAGAAGAAGAAAAGCAAAATTCACTTACCAGTGTGGCACTGTCTTCTTTTCCTACACTAGATTCAAAGTAGATCTAATTAGCAGGGCTGAGACCAGGAAAGGGGATTCTTCACGGTTTGTACCTTCTCAGAATCCCATGGTAACAAGACCACCCAGAAGGAGGGTAACAGTTACAAGATGCTGAACGCTAATGACCCAATAAGATTTCAGTGCAGGCTGCATCAGGGTTTCGGCAGACACTAAGGTGAACAACTTCAGAGATTAGATTCAACCCTACAGTTTTCCCCGAAGACATGGACCCATGACCAGATGTGCATAATCCAAAGTGCCCATGGTCTTCGGCTCTATTGATCCCCATCAATTAGTGTATAAAGGTAGCAGGGGCCTGTTGACAGGTGGCGCTGGAAGTCTGATGTGTGGGATGACTGTAATTTCTGTTCATTTGTAGCAAGGCTTCACAAAATGCTGAGAAAACAGAAAATGAGATCCTGTTCCTTTAGGGAAAGGCGGCACAGTCTGGAGAGAATATTGGGTGGTGTGGAAGGACAAGTCAGTGGTCTGGATAGAGAAAGAGAAGACACATGCAGAAAAAATGAGACGGGTGCCATACAGCAAGTGTCTAAGATAAAGCAAAGTTTCACACTCTGATGCCAATGGGGCCTGAGGAAGCCTCCTGGGTCGGGCGTCTAGAGAAAGCTGCAGACCTGCACAACACCTGCTCCGCAGCTCCAACAGCTTTTTCCAAATCCTGCTACAGTCCAACCACCTCAGGTCTTCCTTTTCTTTCCCCAACAGAAACCAAAACTGCAGAGCTAGTGTGAAAATCCCACACACTGGGAATGTTGGCAGCTACTTTCACATATTTTAAGATACTTTTCAGACCAAACAAAACTGTCTGAAGCTAAATACGAACCCACAGCCTCCTTGGGTGGATTCCTGCAGCCCAGACTTCCTTCCACACGTGGGAGAGTGCTTCCACTGAGACCACATGACAGTGCTGATTCCAGCAGAAACATCTGCTGGCAAAAGATCCTAAGATCCAGAATCGGGAATCCAGCTGGGGCTCCAGTAAAACCTCCAGAGAGGGCCGAAGGGTTAGCTCAGTGGTTCTGGCGCCTGCCTCGCAAGCGCAAGGTCCTGAGTTTGATCCCCAGTAACCACATACAATGCTGGGCGTGGAGACTCACACCCACCAGCAATCAATACTGCATACCACAGTGCCGGGCGTGGTGGCTCACGCCTGTAATCCCAGCACTGGGGAGGCAGAGGCAGGAGGATTGCTGAGTTCCAGGCTTGCCTGGACTTCATAGTGAGCTCAGAGCCAGCCTGAACTACAAAGCGAGACCCTGTCTAAAAAAAAAACCTCCAGAGAAATGTAAGTCCAGGAAGGGCTAGGCTCACAGTAAGCCTAAAACCCCAGTCAGAGTTAAGGAAAGAGCTTATGAAAGTTATGCAGTGTATACAAAACCAGAAAGAGAGATGTTTATAATTTCTCTCCTCTCTCTCTGTATATGTGTCTACATGTATGTATTCACTCATTCCCTCACCACATACATACACACACAGACACATACTCGAGCATGCACAGTATGATCAACAGATACAGTGAATGTTTAATTTCTTAAAAGTTTTTTTTAACAGTAAAAGACACACTGCTTTAACCGTCCTCATAATATTCCCATTCATCTCTAGCACATGGATCCCATCCCTCTGACTGCCTCAATGTCCAGCATCAATTCAAAACATTCACCTTTTCTATTCTCCTTGCCTTTAGGGATGCACCAGAAGTCATGCAGTGCCAGATCCAGTGACTCAGGAGGATGAGGAGGCACTGTGACAGTTTTCACCAGCCTGCAACTTTGGTGGAGAGATTCACCAGGAGGGTTCATCATAATTTTTAGTGCACCATAACACTCACGAGAGTAAATCTAATGATATGTCAATGAATTCCTAAGTAAATCAAGGAAAATCCTGCTCAGAAGAACTGAAGTGACTACTTTCATAAAAAGGGTCAAAGACACTTGCTGTACAAATAACTCCTCTCCAGTGGGTGGACTTTACTCCATCTGCTATGTGATCCGGTTCACGTGTTATATGCTGGCCTCTGCCCCTTCTCACTAAGCTGAAACCAGCCAATCCACTGAGTTAAAAAGACTCCTCTGGGACGCAAAAGTGCCAGGTGAACCCAAGTATGCTCTCTGACTTAACTCATGTGGTACATGCCAACGCTGATAAAATTAGAGCAAACATCAGTGATCTGGGGCGAGCTGCTTCTGGAGCCAGGTGAAACAGAAAGTGAGTAGCCAACGGCAGAGGGAAAAAGCAAAATCTACTTCTAACAGACAGAAGACCTCAAAGCTCATAGCATTTTCAAGCTACTTATTTATTCATTCATTCATTTTTATAGTATTGGATTTGGACTCAGGGCCTCCTCACCACATCCCTACACTTTGTAAATTTCTTTTCATACTCTGAGCCAAGGTGTCACTAAGTCACCAAGACTGAGCTTGAACTTTAACTCTTCCTGCTTCAGCCTCCCAGAATGCTGAAATTACACTACCACGTACAACTTCAAGCCATTTAGGGTAGGTGCACCTTCTCAACACAAGTGATGTAAAGGTCTGTGAGATGACTGTGTGTGCACACGCACACACACTCACACACACACACACACACACACATAGAGACACTGAGAGAAAGATGTATGTGGCCAGCCCTGGCTAGCAGCTGTGGCAGGAGCAGTAAAGGTTTTGTAGTGGTTTACAGCAAGATGAGTCCACAACAAAGACCGTAGTTCTGTCACATCCTTGTTGGGAACCATGCTTAGAACTCAAACACTGAAACACACGGGAGACCAGGTCAGACGACTCTTCTGAGACAAACGGAAAAGAATAGAAGTAAAACAGAGCATGGGAGACACATAAAGCTGCACTGGCTGTGTAGGGTTCTCACAGACAAGGTCCTGCTGAAGATAAGACCCCAACCCAGCAGACTGGAAACGAAGCACCATGAGGAAAAGCCAGCCAGCACAGAGCCATAGAGACCATGAGCGCAGCTCTCTGAAGAGACCGGGGAAGCACTGACAGCATTCTGGTGCGTGTGCTCTCGATGCTCTCTGAGTCGCCTGAGGGAAACCCGGGCAGCCCCTGAGGACCCCAGGGCACAGTGGAGCGTGCTGGGTGACATCATGGAGCCCCCAGCTCTGTCTCTGTTTGGTCCTCTCTTCTCCCCTCATCCTTGCATTCCCGCCTTACAGAGAGACACATGAGCCCCTCTCAGCTGCAGGGCTCACAGCCCAGTCTCCACTGAATGTCTGCGACCGTGTCTGGTACTTAATTCCATAGACACGCACTGTAATACTTCAGCAGTCAGTCGGACCATGAGACAGCGGCTCTGTGCCTGATGGCTGCCTGTCGAGCACAGCACGCATCCGCTGGACTAGACAGAGTGACTCGTGTTCCAGATGGGGCAGAGGTGCAGGGCGCAAGATTCAATCATGCTACTCAGAACATCACGCAATTTAAAATGTATGAGCTGCTTATTTCTAGAATCTTCCATTTGATATTTTCGGCAACTATAGGTCACTGAAACTATAGAAAAGCAAACTACAGATAAGTGGGAGCTATATCATGACTATGGCCCTTCACCACAGACCCATTTCCACTCCTTCTTCTGCTATTCAGTTGCTATATGACTTTGGGAAAGTCCCAGGAGCTCCCCGGCTTCAGATTTCTTACCTGTAAAGAACAGTGGGTGGTGCGTTGCTCTGGGTTGATCTGCAGGCTGCAGAAGACCATGTGTTGGGTCCCACAGACCCTGAAAGCTCTGAGATGGAGCCAGGCAAGTCCCAAGTAGGATCCCCCAACTTCATGTGAGTTCTATAAGCTCTGGACTGAGGGTTATCTGCTACGAATCTACGGACGGGAGTGAAATTATGTCATGCTGCCAGGCATGGTGGCTCACCCCTATAATCCCAGCACTCAGGAGGCAGAGGCAGGAGGATTGCTGTAAGTTTGAGGCTAACTTGGGCTACAGAGTGA
The DNA here is from genome assembly GCA_004025085.1 of Thryonomys swinderianus. NCBI lineage: Eukaryota > Metazoa > Chordata > Mammalia > Rodentia > Thryonomyidae > Thryonomys > Thryonomys swinderianus. The sequence goes on along the minus strand of PVIC010040125.1, from coordinate 3,442 downwards.
GTTCAGAGCCACCCTAAACAACAAAGCGAGACCCTGTCTCAAAAACACTAAATAAATAAATAAATAAATATAAAAAATATGTCATGCAAATGGCAAACTTAGTAAATTTCAAGTGAGCTGCAGAATAGTGACTTTTTAAAGTGAAAGATAATTGTCACCAGGCTGGTCACTCAGCTGCCGCCCACCCACTCACAGAGATTCGTTTTCTACGGGGCCTGGCTCTGCCCTGTGTGCCAAGAGGGTGTACTCGTGAGAGGTCCGAGTGCAGCTCCTTTGCTCTCTCCTGCCCAGCTGCATCAGAGCATGGGGCCGCTGCCCAGTCCGGAGGACAGAGGAGGAGGCCCAGAGGGCAGGATCCCTCTCCCTCAGCCTCCCGCGCTCCTCCCTTCTCCCCAGCTCCCTCTTGCCTCCAGCTCTGCCTGGGCTCCAGCATCACCAGTCTCTCCCTTTGCACCCTAAGGGCTTCCCGTTGAAATGAGCATTCGTTGCCCCAGGACCCTTCCCCACCCCTTTACCCTACTTGTACAGTGTGATGCCCCTGGTTGCAGTTCCTGCAGAGCAAACTATTTCCTGCTCATACCTCACCAGTGTGACCCACTGGATTGAGGCTCGGTCCCACCCCAGAGAAAAGAAGCTGGATTGTTAGAAGAAATTAACTTATTTGTATTTTTTAAACCTCACAGGGTCTCAGCATTTGCCTCTGAAAACTGGCCATAAATATTTCTGTCTCTCGTGCTCACAAAGAAAAAAACTTGGGGATTTTTGTGTTTTTAAAAGAAATGCTCCTTTGGGGAATTTTCAATATTCCCTGGCATCTCAGTTGCTACAGAATGATCACCCTGACCTTGCTTCTCTTGCGTGTAGTGTCCTGGCAAGTTCTGAGGTCAGAGGAGAGGGGAAAGAAATCGTAGCTTTTTTTAAGTAAAAAGAATATTTGAAAATTTTAACCTCCTTAATTCTTCATTGTGGGTGGAAAATTAGGACCTAAATTATTTATTGTATTTTAAATTTACTGACAGAAGCAGTTTTGAAAACTTCACTTCTCTTTGAAAATAATTAACTTACTTAAATGTTTTAAATCTTTTAAAGTATTTCCTGTTAAATGATAGAATGAGGGGAAGTAATGGCAGTAGCTGAGGGGAGAGGAGCCAATGGTGCCCTCTCCCCCAGCGCCTGGGCAGCAGCGCATCCTGCCCCCATCTCTGCGTGGACTCAGCTCTATGAGCTAGCAGGCAGCAGGGACAAGGTGACCTACGCCAGCATTCGGCAGGAAGACCCAGGGGTCCCAACAGCGACCCCCAGAGGAAGCAGATCTCTGAACCGCAGTGAGCAGAAAACAAAAAACCAGCTTGAGGAAAACTTAGGTTTCACACACCCCAGCACCCGGCACAGGGCTGGCTGGAAGAGGCCCGCCACTGTGTCTTCTTCCCTTGGCCTCAGCGTTTGTTCAGAACTGTGCCCGGGACCCAGTCGGAGAGCGTGAGGGACCAGGTGCCACCCCTCAGAGTCCTGCTCTCTCCCACAGGCACATCTGAATCCTCAGATGGTGCTTTTTGGTTTTTTTTTTTTTGGGGGGGGGGGGTTGTTTTTTGTTTTTTTTTTTTGAGACAGGGTCTCGCTTTGTAGTCCAGGCTGGCCCTGAACTCACTATGTAGCCCAGGCAAACCTCGAACTCAGCAATCCTCCTGTCTCTGCCTCCCAAGTGCTGGGATTACAGTGAGTCGCCACGCCCGGCCCTCAGATGGCTTTTAACCAGGAGGGAAGCTGTCTTCTTCCGGAAGGACCACTCCCTCTCCCAGCTGCAAGAGGCCGGCGTGTGCAGATGTCCTTTGGACTCTGGGTCTGAGTTTGCAGAGCTGCTGCCCTGTTTGCCCAGCACTTGGCAGAGCTGAGGTTGGAAGGTGAGAGACCTAATTGTGTCCGCACTCCCAGCTTCGGGCCCTAGATCTGGGTAGGAAAGGAAAGGGCTTTCCTGACAGTTCCCAGGAAAAGGCTCGGTCTGGTATATTCTGGTAAGTCTCATGCCCATATCTGAAGCCATTATCATAGACAAGAAATGAAGGTACCGTGACTGCCTTAGACCCAAGACATACACCATCCATCAGTCTGAAAGACTCCAAGTTAGGTGGCTCTGTCTGTGGAAGGTATCAGTTCAAAGGAAATTTTCCTAAGATTTTGAGCCTCATAGTGCATAGACACTTAAGTCAAGCCCTACCAAAATGACCTGTGTTTCTACTAGAGGGTCTGCACTTTTGCCAGTTTTATGCTTTGGGGAAATCCAGATAAGTATTTTGTCTTTTGCCCATTCCCAGTTCACCAGAGTAGAAGTTAAAGTATAATGCAGGTGACTGTTATGAGAACCAAGCGGGCGCACTGGCAGGACCATTCCTGGGGTCCAAATGCCTTCCTTGAAAAGCACTAGCATGTTACCAGGAAGAGAACAAGACACGAAGTAGGTACCACAGCCTTTTCTGAGAATCAGAAGCTCTGGGTATCTTAAGCTGGTTTAAAAGAACAAGCCACGGTGGGCTCCTCACCCCAGAAATAAGGCCTTAGAAAAAGAACTTGGTCCATTTTCTGTTGCTACAACTCAATACCACAGACTGGGTAACCTACAAAGAATAGAGATTTATTGGTTCTGGAGATTTAGCTCAGTGGTTCCAGCGCCTGTCTCACAAGTGCAAGGTCCTGAGTTCAATCCTGGTAACCACATACAATGCTGAGCGTGGTGACTCACGCCCACCAGCAATCAATACCACATACCACAGTGCTGGGCGTGGTGGCTCATGCCTGTAATCCCAGCACTCAGGAGGCAGAGGCAGGAGGATTGCTGAGTTCGAGGATGTCTGGGCTACAATAGTGAGCTCAGGGCCAGCCTGAACTACAAAGTGAGACCCTGTCTCAAAAAAAAAAAAAAAAAAAGAATAGAGATTTATTGAAATCCCAGGTCAACATGATGCTGACCCTGGAAAAGCCCCGCTCCCTGCATCATGCCATGGCAGAGAGTAGCACACATGAGACAGCAAGTGCCCCATCACCTGTCTCGGTTCCTCTTCTTATATTGAACCATGGGGTTCAATTCTCATGCCTTCATGTAGTGCTGAGCACATCCCAAGCCCCCACCTTCAAACACCACCAACAGACACATTTAGGGATCGTGTTTCCAGCACACAGTCTCTTGGGGAGACATAAGTCAAGTCATATCACAAACCCTCTACTTTTGGCATAATGAGGAAGATTAACAGTGGCAAACAAAACTCTGATGGGAAAATGAAGTAGATTTTATTGGCATAAAACAGGGCAAGAACATGGAAGTTGAAAATGTGTCACGTCAGATTAGGGTTGAGAGGCAAACAGGTACAGGCAAATCCTGAAGCTTTAGAGGAAACCACACGGAAAGGGAAGGGAAGGGGAGGGGAGGGGAGGGGAGGGCACTTGCTGT
>PVIC010040124.1:0-16827 GCA_004025085.1 Thryonomys swinderianus | reverse complement strand
GGCCCCACTTATTGTTTTCTTGATCTACTTGGCTTTTTGTAACTAAGTTTCCTGCTATAAGGCATCGGCTTTTCCTTTAAAATTCACATCTCTAATATTGTATACTGTATATAGCAGGTCACAGTGTATTTTTAAAATCTCCAAAAACCTCTATTTGATTACTTCTCTGTGTTTAAAAAGCATATCCCCCTAGCCAGGCAGTGTCACACAGCTATAGTCCTGCCGCTCTAGGAGGCTGAGGCAGGAGAATCACACTTCAAGCCTAGCATGAGCAATATGACTGAAGTCTTATTTAAAATAAAAGATTAAAAATGGCTCAGAGCCGTGGCCCTGCTCTCCATCACCAGAGCAGCCCGAGTACGCTGCTCCTCACCCTGCTGGGGTGGGTGAAGCGGCTGGGAATGACGGGACCGGCAGGAGACTCCCCAGTAAATGGGCAAGACACTCTCTGAGGACACAGTGGGATCCTTGGGTTACTGGTCACTAGTCATTGGCTTCGGGAATCTACACCCTTCCTATCCTGAAGTATCTTTTTCTGAGAAACAGGGGCCTTACGTCACCGCAGAGGTGGATGTCATCTCTGAGAGAGAGACCTCCCCGGCTACAGCTGAAAGTCATCGGTGGCTGCCCAGGCCATACAGAGCCACAGGCTGGCCTCTGCTAAGGGACATTAGTCAGCTGCAGAGCTGAGCAGCTGGCCTTCCGAGCTCACCAGCCTGCACTGGCACCGAAGCCACGGGCCCTTTCTTTCAGTTGGAGCTCGACAAGAAAGGAAGACCAGGGCCAGAGCGTTAGCTCAGTGGTTCCAGCGCCTGCCTCGCAAGCGCAAGGTCCTGAGTTCGATCCCTGGTAACCACATACAATGCTGGACGTGGAGACTCACGCCCACCAGCAATCAATACCACATACCACAGTGCCGGGCATGGTGGCTCACACCTGGAATCCCAGCACTCAGGAGGCAGAGACAGGAGGATTGCTGAGTTCGAGGCTTGCCTGGGCTACATAGTGAGCTCAGAGCCAGCCTAAACTACAAAGCAAAACCCTGTCTCAAAAAAAGAAAAGAAAAGAAAGGAAGACCAAAGAAAAAAATAATTGGGTCTACGTCTTTCAATGGAAGTTTGACCGTTATAGGGTATATTCTTTATCCTAATAAAGGCAGCAATTTAATGAAATCTATTTTATGTTAGCAAGTATATAAAAATTTCCTTTATTACTTTCTGATCACAAATTTACGACATGGAATAATCTAACAAATTTCTCTGGAGGGTCTACTTTGTGCCTGGCTGGCTTCAAAAGGTGGAGGAGGAGTGAAATACAAATTGAGGGTAATGGAATCTGCTGGGTGGAAAGAGAAGGCTATATCCACACAGGCCAGGGCAGAAAGTGTCACCACTGTGGTCCTCTGACACGTGCTGACCCAGTGGTTTATAAGCATGGGCGAATTGAGACATAGATATACATACACATAAACAGATACACAGAGGCTCTCAAGAACATCTCTGAGGGGAATAAGGGTTCACTAAATAAATAATGGAAACATTTCTGGTCATCTTTTACTTTTAGACAGTTGTCTTAAAATTGCTGAAGCTTTGAACCATGTACTATATTTAAAAGAATGCTCTAATGCTGGGTGTGGTGGCTCATGCCTGTCATCCCAGCACTCGGGAGGCAGAGGCAGGAGGATCGCTGAGTTCCAGGCTTGCCTGGGCTCCATAGTGAGCTCAGGGCCAGCCTGAACTACAAAGCGAGACCCTGTCTCAACAAAACAAAACAAAAACAACAAATAAAAGAATTTTCTGCTTTTATGAACAGATATGGCTGAGGGAACTGTGGTGTAAGCATACAGTAGAATACTGCTCAGCCCTGAAAAGGAAAAAACGCTCTAGGATGCAAGTATGGAATGACGCCTGCCCAGGGCTGGGGGTGGGAGTTGGTGGTATGAAATTAATAATCCCGTATAGAGCTTCAGTAAGTAAGCTGGCTAAGTTCTAGAGTTGTGTTGTCCAGCAAAACTGTATAGCACAACAACGTACAATTGTGTGGCACATTTGAAAATGTCCTGGAGGGTAGATTTCAGGTCAGGCAGTCTTATCTAGGAATAGCAAGTAAGGGCTAGAGGGGTGGCTCTGTGGCAGTCTGGCCTAACCTGAACAAGACACCATTGGATGGCTGCAAGAAGAGAAAACGAAGATGTTTATCTTCTTCAGTCCTGGTCAGTGAGCCACACAGATGAAAGCCGCAGCAGTAACAATAATCAGGGAAACGGAAGGATGGACTGCTGAGCTCTTGCTAGAGGACAGACGGCTGCAAGGCTGTGAGGAAGGCAGGCCCTGGAAAGCACACCCACCCTGAGAAGCTGGGGCGGCTCCTGGTCCCCAGGTGAGATGGGGGCGGGGAAGCCACCTACAGCTCCCCTCACAGCTGTGTTTAACCTCCAGGCACACAGCTTTCCACTCTAAAACCATTGAAACAAGGCGAGTGAGCCACAGAAATCTGTAAATCTACATATGAAAACCTGGTCTGCCCCGGGAAGCTGAGGATACAAGTTTGAACCCAGCCCGGGCAACTTTAGTGACTAAGCAAGACCCTGGCTCAGCCTAACCTCGGAATGGGGTGGGGGTGGGGGTGTATTTTAAGCCAGACACTTCATATTGAAAATATTCATATTTCCAAATGATATTTACTACCTTTTAAAAAACGTCTTCTACATAGCGTAATAAGAGACACGACCATAAGAGAGAATGTGCACAATGTTGTATAGCTACCAGACTGGATTGTTTCCATGTGCACAGGATGATTTAGGGCCTGACAAAGAGTCATCATTTTAGACTCCAGTTGGCCCCTGACTTACAAAACTCACTTGGTTCAAGAGGACCGGCGCTAACTCATGTTGCTCAACTGAAAGCTCAGGCTCCTCCACGGGGCCTTCAGAGTCCCTCTCCTGTCCACAGGCAGATCTCAGGGTCCTTTGAGAGACGCAGGCCCAGGATTTCTCAGTGAACCCCACGCAGGAAAAGAAGCTGCGGTGTTTCTTCCAGAACTCTCTAAGGGTTAAGTCTGTGTCTGAGACCATCTAGAAGCACAAGCACGGGCGTTCTGGTTGTCACTCGAGACTTCAGTCGTACGTTAAAACTAAAATTCTGGTCCTAACCCAAGTCATTCTTTCCTCAGGCGGGTGTAACTTGAGGCTCCACTGTAATTTGGTGCCCCCCAAGAACGCTGGGCTCCCGCACAAACTTCCCAGGCCTGAGGCAATGTTCACGTTGGATTTCCTGTTTCTCCTAAGCTTTGTCTCCGAATTTCAAAGCTTTATAACACATCCAACCATCGCTCTGGACCTGTAATCACAGTGCCTTCTCCTTGTGGCTGGTTTACAGACCAAGCATTTGTCTGGGTATCTGATTGGCTATAAACAGCCTACAGTAATTCAGACAGCGACAGAGATTTAATTATAATCCTAGTTGGTTTGTAAAGGGCCCTGGATGCTGACCATTTGTAACTCAAAATTACGCTCCCCTCTGTCTTAGTTGGATTTTTCGGTAGAGAACAGATTTGAAGTGTACTGTTGAAAATTTCCAAAATTATGCTTAGGCGCAGTAACACTTAATAACCCTGTAATGTGCCTAAGTTGTGGAAGCTGTTTAAAGATTCTCTTCACATAACCTGAGCTATCACTTCTTTTTAAATGCAAATAAATTATCTGGGCATTGATACAAAAAAATTATTTGCATCATAGTACTGAAAGATGACTTTTGGAAATGCTGTTTTCACTGGGACCAGCCCTGTTGTAACTTCCGGTTGGGTAGTTTTATAGATTCATAAACAGAGGGACAGTCTGGGTATTGTTCAAGCAACAAACAAGCCCTGCATTTCTGAGTCTTCTTATGAAATGCTCGAGGTTAGGCAGGCTTTTTTTTTTCTTTTTCTTTTGTGTTTGTGATCGCATCAGTAATGGCACAAAGTTCAAAATGGGGGAGGACGGCACAATTTTAACAATGCAAGAATTTCCAAAAGTTGAAGCATTCCAGGCCCAGCTGCTCCCACAGATGGAAATGTATCAGATCTGCATCATAATTGGTCCTCCAGATTTCATCCACAAAAGGATGTGGTCAGTCGGAACAAAAAACACAGGGAACCAGAGAGCCACTTTTACCACACCCCCCCCCCACTTTTTTCCTCCCCAAGATGTGAATGACGATATCTATGGTCGAGTTTTTCCTGTATTCTAATCCTTCAAAAGCAAAGCCGTTCAGGGTATCGACACATTTGCCCTGGCCCTCCATGAAAGATACGGGGAAACGAAAGAAGAGGAGGTAAATAAAGGGGGAAGATTAAAAAAACAAACTGACCTAGATAAAAGAAACGAAGCAAGCCATAATGTCTGCCTTTACTTAAGGAGTTGTACTGACCTGCTGGGTGGCTCATAATCTAAAATGGGAGAGGGCCCTGCTGGGCAGCTAATTAAAACAATTATAAACACAAAGGAGGTATCCATGGCATTCCAAGACTCAAAGAAAGAGATAAAGCATTGAAGATTTCAGTGGTCAAGGGCCAGGCTGCTCTGACGTTCTGAGTTCTGATGGGCTGGTGTCCCCAAACTCCTTTATAGACTGGCCGGAGTTTGGCTACGGTGGACTCTTCACGCTCCTGCTCTGGGCCTGTATGTATCCAAAAAACGCCAAGGATGAAATTAAGGGGATTTGACTGATAGCTGCTTACGTTCTGTCTTGAGCAGGACGTGAGCAGTCTGAGTTTTTACAAAAATCCTATCTGGTAAAAAAGGACCCGAAGCCCTCCTGATGAAATGATTATTTTCCAAAGCAAGACCACAGTAAAGATTCCAACCTTTTGGACCTAATTCCATCTGACAAAATGAAATTCAACTTATTAAATTTCTTTCTTACACAGCATCTTGAGGAATGTTAAAAATGAAGCAAGTGCACCAGACTTTTATCAGGTGAACCCAGGGCCCTGCACAGGGGACGCAATGCTTTACCAGGGTTAGTCTGATTACCCAGCAAAAACGGAGATCTTTCTCATTTTTCAGACCAAACTTACTTTTCTCTCTTTCTGGCTTTTGTAGGTTGAAGCTTTAAAGAAATGCTCTCTCGGAACAAGAGGACATTATTTATCTTCGATGAATTAAGCCAGTTACATATATATTCAGAGATTAGTAGAGCTGATAGTAAACCTATAATCTTTGGTATACACTATCATACTAACCAATTAAAGTATATAGCTATATAATAGGTACCATTAAGACTCTCACTGCCAAATAGTTTTCATAATTTGATTTCCTTCCAATAACATAGGGTATTATATTGCTCTAATTTGATATATAAGGGATTTATTTGAACCTCCAGTTAGGAGACTACCTATAGGTTGTACAATTCAGGAATTCAAAACTGTATTAGAACACAGTTTATATGAATATGTACTTATTTTTTAATGTAACTATTAACGCTTTTGTGTTCTTAAACTTTTTTATTGAAATCATTAAAGGCAAAATGTTTTTCCTAAAAAAGAAATACGAAAAGTATAATAAGCCAGACTTCATAAGTGAGCTCTGACTATGGTTAAAACTCTCAAGAGGGTATGAAATTGAGTCACAGAGCGAGGCCGTCCCCAGGCAGGTGCTGGGCACCTCTCAAGCGGCTGACCGCACAGGGTGAGTCCGTCCGTCCAGCTGGCCAGGGTGCGGCCGTGTGTCAGCACCACAGCCTGCCCGGCGCTCCCGGCGGGGGCGCTCCCAGGACCGCGCTGCGGAGGCCCCTGTCCCGCAGGTCCGTCCGCAGGGAGCCCCGTGCGCAGCGCTCCGGGGCTGGGCGAGACCGGGGAGACCAGGGTTACCGGTCTGGCCGAGCTGAAGAGCCCGCAGGTTCCTCTCAGCCAGGCTCGCTCTGGGCCTCCTCTCAAGGCGACAGAGTCACTGGTGTAACTGGAAAAAGCCTTGAGGGAAGGAGGTGGTGAAAGTCCAGAACTGCAGGACGGAGGGCGGCAGCCAGAGGAGACCTTCCTTCTGGTCTCCCCTCCCCCCCATCTTCTTTCCTCCCCTTCCCACCCCTCTCCCTTCCTAGCCTCCTCTCCACATTGCTTCCACCTATTTCCTTCCCCTTTCGGCTTCCCCGTGTTTCTTCTCTCTCCTCTCCTCCTCTCCCTTTTTCTCCTTTTCCTGATTCTTTTTTTTTTTTTTGAGACAGGGTCTCGCTTTGTAGTTCAGGCTGGCCCTGAGCTCACTATGGAGCCCAGGCAAGCCTGGAACTCAGCAATCCTCCTGCTTCTGCCTCCCGAGTGCTGGGATGACAGGCGTGAGCCACTACGCCCCACATTGTGGTATGTGGCTTTGATGGCTGGTGGGCGTGAGTCACCACGCCCAGCATTGTATGTGGTTACCGGGGATCAAACTCAGGACCTTGCACTTTTTTTTGAGACAGGGTCTCACTTTGTAGTTCAGGCTGGCCCTGAGCTCACTATGTAGCCCAGGCAAGCCTTGAACTCAGCAATCCTCCTGTCTCTGCCTCCCGAGTGCTGGGATTACAGGCGTGAGCCACCACGCCCGGCAAGACCTTGCACTTTTGAGGCAGGCGCCTGAACCACTGAGCTAAAATCTCCCGCCCCTTCTCCTGATTCCTATCGCCTTTTTCTTTTCTCTTTCCTCCGGTACTTCTAGTGATTTTCTTCCACTTCTGCTTTCCCTCCTCTTTCCTCTTACTTTGCTCTTATTTTACTTCAATACGAGGGAGGATTGAGACTTTCTTTAGAACTATCAGCGGCGCTGTTATTCCTTCTCCACGCTCTCTGAAGAGAGGTCTCTATCCTAGTGTTGAAAGATTATCAACAAACTGGCCAGAGGTCTGAGGCTGACGGAACGGAAACGTGAGCTCGAGCCCTTGCAGGATCTGACGGGGATTACTGGAAAGAAAAATAGGATCTCACCAGAAAGACTGTGTCTTGGGATAAAAATATTGCCTCACAAAGCCCCCTGGCAGCTTTAGTCCTCCAGTAAGGAATGCTTCCACCCAGCTGTCTGATCTGAGCCCAGCGCAGCTTGACGATGCCGCCCAGCGCCGACAGAGGGCAGCCGAGACCCGGTCTGTCCGTTTGGTCACACTGGGGAGAGGGGGGGACTGAACCTCGGAACGCCAGGGGGCGGAGGCGGGACAGACCCACGGACCTTCCCGTAGCACCGGCGTGACCCCGCCCACACGCCACACCGGGAGCGTGTGAAATCACAGAGCCGCCTCAGAAACATCCAATTCTGCTGCTCTGCCAACTGTGACGGAGGAAGCAAACAGTCTCGGACAACTACCACAGGTGAGAAAGTTCACGCACGGGTCTAGGTGTTTTATTGACAGCTTGTGACATTATCAAACATTATGACAAGCATAACTAGTAAGATAGATATTTCTTTTTGTGATATTTCAGTGAAATTGCTAAATATGTAGTGATCAAGTTTGTACATTATATTCTACTGATCAGAGGTTGGCAATATTTTTTGGTAAAAGACAGTAGAAATGACTTAGGATTTGTGGTCCGCACAGCCTCACTCATATAGTGTATGCTTTACAAATGTTTAAAAGCACGAAAACCATTCTTTAGGCCGGGAACTCAATAAGGTCCTTAGGTTGTCATTTGCTGATGTTTGCTATTGACAATCACCACTTGTAAGATTAAAAAGAATCAAATGCAATTATATTTAAATTATAAAAATCTGAACATATGTGCACCCCAAATTAAATATTAAAATACCTCATAAATATTTTAGGACATTGCAATTTTATTTTAAATGATAAAAATTTGAACATATGTTCATTAAAAATTAAATATCAAAGCCTCATAAATATTTTAAAATATTTTTCTTCTAAAATATTTAAAATTATGGTCGGAAGGTAAAAATGCAAGTGATTATTGACATCAAGACTGCATTGATTATTTAAGGAAAACCTGTAATTTTCTGAAATTTTAGCTAAATCTTGGTATTTGTTACAGAGCTAAAACTAAGTGTATATGGTGGTGATTCCAGCAGTTCAGTGGCACAATGTCACTTAATTCATTTCTAGGACTGCAACAAACAAAACAAAACAAAACAAAACAAAACAAAACAAAACAAAACAAAAAAGTAATTCTGAGCCGGGCATGGGGGCACATGGCTATCATACCAGTTTTTGAGAGGCTGAGGCAGGAAGATCGCAGTGAGTTTGAGGCCAGCCTGAATTAAGGGAAGACCTCGTCTCAAAGCAAGGAAACAAGTTCAACTTACAGTTTTCAGTGTCCATTTTGCTGTCAACGGTCTAATCTAAACTATTCCAATAGGACCAATATTGGAAGAAACTGAAGAAGAACACAAGTCACCGCTATTGTAAAATGCTCCTCAGCGGCCGCGTGCAGCCAACTGGACGGTTCTCCACAAGCGCCAGTGGAGAAGGTAGAGGGACACGACAAGGACACTGGGGAGGCTCGGGGCCCGCTGGAGACCTGGTTACACGGGCATCTCGGCAGCCAGACCGCGGAGAGGCCGGACGGTGAATCGGCCCTCTTCTGCCCTACAAATGCTCCACAGGCTCGGACCTTCCCTGCACTGGGCAGCAGCGGTGTGCGATGCCAGCTGATCAAGGTCGGAAGACGCAGGTGCTCCGTCCCCAACGGAAGGGGACAGCGGGCCGAGTGAGCAGCGCCATGGGGGGCAGACTCCCAGGGCCAGCTCCGCCCTTTAGTTCTGGTTCAGGTATTGATTTAGTGCGGGGCTGGAACCCCGGGGTCTCCCGAGGACGGCCAAGCATCCTGGCACCAAGCGGCCACCTCAGCCGTGCCTCTGACTTCACTCGGAACCGAGTATTTTCAGTGTCGGGTCAGAAGCCCTGGAGTGCGGGGTCTGGGGCAGGAGCCTCTAGCTCCAGTCGAAAGCAGGGCTGCTGTCAGGACCAGCCGAATGGGGAGACGTCAGGGCAGGGGCGGGAACAGGGTGCCCGTTCCCTCCCAGAGCTGCCGACCGACCCTCTGCCTTCCTAGCGCCTGGCCTGAGGCCAACCCAGCGCTGCCAGAATGTCTGACTTCCTTCGGGAATGCCAGGTGCCAGTTTTGGATTTCCCCAGGGGGAAAAAAACTGATTTTTTAAAAAAAGTTTTTATCTTTATTGGTACATTGTATATACACACCATGATCACGCAATACTGGGAATTTGTACCAGTATATGGCACAATTCAATTCTCATTTTCCCCCAAAAAAACTGGTTTTTAGTAAATAATTACAATGTAAAAGTAAAACAAGACAAAAATCTAGCTTTGCTCCAAAAACTACTATGACTGCCCGATTTCATGTGTTACGTTGTACTTATGCTTATTTTTAATGTTTATGATCATTAAGTTCTCATTTCAGAGAAATGTGAAAGCAATTCCAGGGTCTGTGTGAAACAGGATGAGGTGTGTCATGAGGTTGGAAAAGAAGGTTCAGGGCCGGAGGGTTAGCTCAGTGGTTCTGATGCCTGCCTCACAAGCCTAAGGACCGGAGTTCGATCCCTAGTAACCACATATAATGCTGGGCGTGGAGACACGCCCACCAACAATCAACACCGCATACCACAATGCCGGACGTGGTGGCTCATGCCTGTCATCCCAGCAAAGACAGGAGGATTGCTGAGTTCGCGGTGGCTTGCCTGGGCACCATAGTGAGCTCAGGGCCAGCCTGAACTACAAAGCGAGAACTACAAAGCGAGACCCTGTCTCAAAAAGCAAAAAAAAAAAAAAAAAAAAAAGAAGGTTCAGTTCACACTGTCAGGTGTACCAGCTCACCTATACAAAGTTAATAGTTGAAATTCCGTATCATTGGTTTTTCTCCTTAAACTAGTATTTCAATTCTACTTTTCTTGGTGTAATTTCATATTAATGCAGTAATCTGCAAGACATGGAGAAATAGGGGGAGAGGGTTAGAAGGAACGGAGCTGCCCCATGTCCGGGTACCAGCTCCCCACGGCCAATGTAACCGCTCTGCACTGCACTTGTGGACGAATAAAGGTAAAAAGAATTGGGAGTTGCCCACTGACTCGATATCAGGCTTCTCAGTAAAAAATTACATATACATTCCTTTGATCAGAATTGAATTACTCTTTTTTTTCCACCCGGTATTGTTGTGTGTGGTTACCAGGGATTGAACCAGAGATCTTGCACTTGCTAGGCAGGAACCGGAACCACTGAGCTAAATCTCTGGCCCTAAGAACTGAGTTACTCTTGCTGTTATCATCATCATCATCATCATCATCATCATCATCATCATCATCATCATCATCATCATCATCATATTTTTCTTGCTCTATTCTGTTTATGCCTAAAATTGGCATACTGCACCAAGGGTTCAGAGATCTGCATGCTGCCTCCAGCACCCACAGGGCTGTACAGAAATCCACGGTCCACGCCAACACCACTCGGTACATTTTTAAAGCCTCTAATTTGGGCAGTTAGATTTATGGCAATATTGCCACGACTATCCGACAACTCCCAGATATGCCAAGTCCGGCTTTTCCTACGGCTTTGTCGTGCAGGCTGGCCTTGGACTTACCACAGAGCCCAGGCCAGCCTTGGACCCAGCAGTCCTCCTGCCTCTGCCTCCCGAGTGCTGGGACTACAGGTGAGAGGCAGCACAGTTGGCTGTTCCAGGTACTAATGTAGGGACCAGATCTAAATAATACACACTCGAGTCCTAAGCCCTGTTCTAAGATAGCTCATCAGACAGGGGTCAACAATCTATCACCAGTCTGTCTCGCAGTGAACAGGAAGATACACTATTAGCCGATGGTAGCATCAGACTCACTGAGTGTTTGTACTGTTTCCATTTGCCAGGCACTGTCCTAAATCCTGGAGAAGTGACAGAGAAGAAGACGGTCTCCAAGCTTTAGGAAGTTAAAGTAGATTCTGATAAAACAGGAATCTCTTTTGATTCTCCAAGAGCCTTTAATCTAGGATCTAAAAAATAAAAAGAGCTGGATTTCGGAAAACAGTAGAAAGAACATTCCAATCAGACGATGCAGCATGGGCAAAGGCCCTGAGGCAGAGAAGGCTGACAGGTTACAGAACAGAGAGAGAATGCGGTGGAGAGAGACCAATGAGGCGGGGAAGGGGTGGGTTTCAGCCCACGGCAAACTGGGAACCTGGACTGAACTGGACACTCCAGGCCCCATTCCCTGTGGCCTCTGGGGTAAAGATGCTGGTGGGGGCCGGTGGGGGGACTTGTAAGAAATGGGAGCAGAAAGGAACTCTGCTGGGGGCAGCGGCTGGCAGCTGTGGGGCTCCGGCAGCTTTCTGGCTTAACTGCGATCGCTCCCCAGCGGAAGCTTCCTAAAGGCCAGAAGCGGCTTCAGGCAAGTGTGCAGGGACTGGGAGTCTGACACTCAAGAAATCTCATCTGCTTCCTGGGGGGTGGGTACTGGGGGGTCAAACCCAGAGAGCATGGGCTACACCCCCAGCTCTTTCTGTTTAGAGACAAGATTTCACTAAGTTGCCAGGTGGGCCTCTGACTTGAGATCCTCCTGCCTCAGCTTCCCAGGTAGCCAGCATGCTAGGTGTGTGCCTGTGTGCCTGGCTCGGTATCTATCTCGCTCATTCATTCATTCAATTTATTGCTGCGGTGCTGGAGCTCAAGGACCTCCCCCACGTCAGGATTGCATGTAAGTTTCACCAGCACCCGGCCACACCCATTTGTGGGTGCATGGCCCGTGGCTGCCAGCGTGTGACAGTCAGAGTGGCCCACGCGGCCTACAGTTACTTTCTGGCCATTGACACAAAGAAGTTTGCTGTCCTGTGCTACATGAAGAAAGTGTTAAGCAAGGGCGAGGTGCGGTGGGGCACGCCTGTAATGCCAGCACTTGGGGAGGCTGAGGCAGGATTACCTCGCCTGAGCTTTAGTTCGGTATCGGCAACTCAGTGATACCTGTCTCAAAAAGTAAAACGAATAAGAAAACATGTTACGCCAGGGAATGACACCAGTGCAGACAATAGTTCCTTTCTCCTGTACTGCTTGGAGGATGAACTGGAGGGAGGGAAGACGGGTATAAGTGGTGAAAAGAGGCAAATGCAGAGGACGGTGAGCCAGAGAGGAGGGAAGGGTGGGTGGAGGCCGCAGGGTGGCTCCGCACCAGACCGGGGCAACACTGCTCCCTCCCAGGGGGGCAGGAAGCCGCGCTGGGAACGCTGGGAACAGCCTGCACCAGAGCCAGGGAGGAAAGGCTGTAACTGGCACAGGGCGTCCCGGGGCCCAAGGAGGGAGGAGACATGAGATATTGGGGTATTCACAGCATCTCTCTCCCCAGGGGTGCTCAGCACGGACCGAGGCAGCTCTCTGAAGGGGAAGCCGCCCACACCCTCCCCCACCTAACGACCAAAGCCGAGGAGGGACAGAGACGCGGATCTCAGCCACCCTTGTGAGGACACTCGGAGAGGCCCCGTGTGACCAGAGATGACTGTTGGAAGAAGGCCCGATCTCAAGCCAACCACGAGGGAGCCCCAGGGAACCCCGAGTGCAGCGACCCCGGGAAAGAGCTGCTCAGTGCTCCTCAGAGGGTCAAGTTCATGCCCGACGGGCAGGTGGGGTCCGGGACTCTAAGCTCCATCTCAGACCAGAAAAGAAACAGTGCAGGGAAAGTTGACATGTGGATAGTCTGTATTATCTTTGCAACTTCTTTTTCTAAAGCTAACATTAAGGTAGAGAGTTCAATGCTCAAAAAAAAAATGGTTTGAAAATGTCATCAGCTGAATTCATGGACAGTATGTGTACAAGGGGAAGGGAAAGGAGGAAAAAGATTGCTCTGTGCTCCACCATTAGGAGCAAGATAAGAAGACATTTATAAACCAGCTTGGCCCCGCGTCTACAATCCCAGCAGTGTGGGTGGCTGTGGCAGTGAGACAGCAGGACCACAAGTTCGAGCCAGCCCAGGCCAGTTAGTGAGACCTTGTTTCAAACTAAAAATAAAAAAGCCTGGGGATATAGCTCGGTACAGAGCCCTAAGTTCAATACTTGGGGAGAAAGTTTAATAAAAAATAAGAATAAGAATCACAAACACACTCTAATACTTAAAATGAATTATACAATTTGTTTATCCAAGTGCCACTTATGTGTTTAGAGTAACATCTTTTTTAATATGTCAAGTAGGAGTTATACTGTTGGGCAACAATTATCTCTCTCTTTTTTTTTTTTTTTTGCGGTACCGGGGATTGAACTTGAGCCTTTGTACTTCCAAGGTGGGTGTGGTACCGCTTGGGCCAAATCCCCAGCCCAATCATCTGTCACCTTTAGATTTCCTTTTTTTCATAAGGAGAAGAACACATAAGCTTTCTTACATGCCTAAGGCCCGAGAGTACTAAACTCCTCATTCCCAGCATTCTAAAACAGCTACACATGGTGGAAAGAAGTGGCCAGCTTTATTGATTTACATCTTGATTTTATTGTCTGCAATTAAATATCTTTTGAACACTTAAGGCCAAACACTATAACCAGCAAGGGTTGCTGTCTCTGGGACAAACTGTCAGAGACTATAATTTATGCGGGCCCACCACATGATCCTAGTGATGCCCATTATTAACTGAGCACTTACTATGTGCTGAGATTTGGACCCCATGTCAAAGATAGCTACTCTCACTTCCTCCCTCTGGTGATCCCAGGTCCTGCACTCAGAGGAAGCTGATGGATCGGTTCCCCTGTCACAGGGAGGGGTTGGATGGCAGTGGAGGGATGGAGCCAATGTTGCCAGGGCAACTTAGCCGGTAAACAGCAGAGCTGGTCCATGTGTCCATCATTTGCAAGTCTCCATTCTGCTTCTCTCTTTTCTCAAATAGCACTGGACAGAGGCACCGGGCAGGTTTACTGTGTAGACCAAGAAGTGTGCTTGCTGGAGACAGCAAAGTAACAGCTCGCGGGTGGTGGGGTTGGGCCTTGCAATCCTATGTTCAGACTTCACCACCTTGCCAGTGCCTGTCGGCAACGGGAACAAATCTTCCCGTCCACCCTGCTGCCATTTTCAGATCTGCGTCCCCAGCCCAGGGGGGTCCAGCCTCTCACATGTGGCCCTGTTGGGTCAATTGTCCACCTTTCCCCCAAAGCACTGTCTGCTTCAGGACCTGAAGGAGAGGTCTGAGGCATCCTGAATGCTAATCACGGGGCCACTCAAAATGGCAGATACCTTTTCTGGCTTCTAGGGTTTTTTACTTTGCTGTTCTTTTGTTTTGGCACTGGACTTACTCTGCTGTGAGCTATATTCTCGGCCCTTTCTCTTCTTATGTTTTAAAAATTTGGGACAGGAGCTGGATGTAATGGTTCATGTTTGTAATCCCAGGACTCAGGAGGCTGAGGCAGGAGGATCACTATGAATTCAGTGCTAGCCTGAACTATGTAGCAAGACCCTGACTTAAAAAACAACAACAACAACAACAAAAACACAAAACAAATACTTTGGGACAGGGTCTCATTAAATTACTAAATTGTTTGGACTAGGCTCAAACTTGTGAACCTCCTGCCTTGGTCTCCCTGGTGGCGCCTGTGCCATATCCATCTCTACTTTCCTATTTTTTTTTTTTTTGAGACAGGGTCCCACTTTGTAGTTCAGGCTGGCCCTGAGCTCACTATGTAGCCCAGGCAAGCCTGGAACTCAGCAATCCTCCTGCCTCTGCTTCCTGAGTGCTGGGATGACAGGCGTGAGCCACCATGCCTGGCACTGTGGTATGTGGTACTGATTGATAGTGGGCGTGAGTCACCACACCCAGCATTGTATGTGGTTACTGGGATTGAACTCAGGACCTTGTGCTTGCAAGGCAGGCGCCGGAACCACTGAGCTAAATCTCTGGCCCTCTACTTTCCTATTCTTATTATCATTGCTATACCTGGAGTTTTAAATCTTCAGGTGCCAAAACTATTTGACTTTTTTTCCTTTCAAATAGGGTCATCAGGTCACATTTGTACCTCAGTTGTTAATTTTTTGGTTTTTTTTTTTTTTTTTTTCAGTATTGGGGCCTCAAACTTTCAACCCTTCTCCCTCAGCCTTCCGAGTAGCTGGGATTGCACATGTGCACCACCACAACTGGCACCAATAATCAATCTGTTTTTGTAACTAAAGTAAAATAGGGAATCTAACTTTATATTTTTCCAAATATTATTTAGAAATAATATTTGAAGCTATTATGACAATTATTGTATCTGACACGTAGTATATCTGACAATTATTTTCACGTCCACATCTGTTAAATTGACACCTACGTTCCTTTTTTAAAGGCCTGAATCTTTTGGAAAATGATCATGTGTTATTTTATAATGAAAAACACAATTACTGAGAAGAAAAGGAACTAAGTCATTACTGTTGTCTCTCTGTATCTTGCGCCTGTTTCACACGCTGCTGGGAACCTGATTTGCTCTCAGTAAATGTTTCTGACTCAAAGGCTCCAAACTAACTTGCTTCTCTTTTTTTTTTTTTTGCTTTTTTGGAGACAGGATCTCACTTTGTAGTTCAGGCTGGCCCTGAGCTCACTATGGTGCCCAGGCAAGCCGATGCGAACTCAGCAATCCTCCTGTCTCTGCCTCCCGAGTGCTGGGATGACAGGCGTGAGCCACCACACCCGGCATTGTGGTATGCGGTGTTGATTGTTGGTGGGCGTGTCTCCACGCCCAGCATTCTATGTGGTTACCGGGGATCAAACTCAGGACCTTGCGCTTGCAAGCAGGCGCCGGAACCACTGAGCCAACCCTCCGGGCCTAACTTGCTTCTCTTTGCCAGGAGCTTCCTGCTAGCTATGGCATCTCTGAGCGCCATTTGGGGCAAGAAGCTAATTCCAAAGCTTCTGTTCTTCTAGTCAGGTTTGCACTTAGATTATACAGAAGCCCTACAGATATAGAAGCACTAATGTTGGATGCTAAAGCTTTTGTATTTGAAAAAAGAAACCAACAAGTTATATATAATCTTCATGACCCCTTAGGCCTGTAATTGGATTATTCGTATCATACATTTTCAGCTGTTCTTAAACTAAGCTACTTTGCGGTAATCCTCAACCCTTTCCCAAATAATTAAACAGGCGTTCAGACACGAGAGGACACGGCCCAGGCTGCAGCAGACACCAGGGTCCCACTTCTCCCTCCCTGTTTTGACACGGAATGTTGTGGGGGGGCTTCCTCATCTGCCCCACTCTCCCCGGGGTTCCCTGTCCCTCTGTCACGGGCGCTACCTGTGGCTGCCGCCCGCTTCTCACTGCCAGGCCGCCTCACAGGTCCCCAAAACCCCAGAGCTGTCCGCGTATTTTATGCCCCCCACCCCCCCGCACAGCCCACCAAGACCACTGCTTTGTTCCCCCACCGAGATTTACATTCAACGCCAGGAGCTGCAGTGCGTCGGAGGCCATTAGCGAGGAGCGGTAATCAATCGGACATGGTTCCCTGCTGGCCAACTTCAAGCAGTCATCACGGAAGCCCACTGAGCTGGCAGCTTCGGGTCAGCGTGAGCCTCCCTGTCCCATTAGAAGTGCCAGGCTCTGTTGAGTGCTGGGATTTAGACACAAGTGATATTTCACGTCGCTTAAGCAAAGTGAGGCACGCAGGATAAATTCCCGACATTCTCGGGAAGAAGGCCAGCTATTCAATAGCTGTCCCTTTCTCTGGTTAGTACATTAGTTACACGTGAAAGTGGTGAAATTTCAAATGAAGTTGTGCTTATTTGCATTACAATGCTTACAATGCATCCGATTCAGAAGTAGGTAGATCTTATATTTGGACACTGATGCCTGGTCATCAGAATACTCAGATCCTTGATTTTTTTGCTAATTTTTATTTAATTACTATGTATCACTTAATGCAAGTATGTGA
>PVIC010040123.1:0-16788 GCA_004025085.1 Thryonomys swinderianus | reverse complement strand
AAAAAAAAAAAAAAAAAAAAAAAAAAAAAAACTCAAAAGCAATGCCTGGGCACCATAGTGAGCTCAGGGCCAGCCTGAACTACAAAGCGAGACCCTGTCTCCAAAAAGCAAATAAAAAAAAAAACTCAAAAGCAATAATTCTAATAAAAGTATAGAATCTAAAGAGCTATTAGAGAAAAACAACAAATTACCTATAAAAATAAACCTATTAGAAGTACTACAAAGCTTTCAGCACAAGCCTTAAAGGCCAGGAAAACTTCGGAAGATGTTATTAAGCTCTAAAAGAAAACAGCTTTCAACCCAGATTAATGTATCTCACAAAACTATCTTTCAAAATTGATGGAGAAATTAAGACCTTCCACTAAAAACACCTTAAATTCATTACTGTCAATGAAGAGATCAAAGCCAAAGGGCCTACCAGAATGAAAACAGCAAGCAGGGTGAACAGCTAAGCAAAAGGGAAAATTAAAAGAATCCATAACAGAAGAACAAACCAATGACCCGAATCCATCAGTAATAACTCTCAATGTAACAGGCACAACTCAGAAAAAGTACAAATGGCCAATAAATACACAAAAAAAGTTCAACATTTTTGGTCAGCAAAGAAATGCAATTCAAATACTGAGATTCCATCTTACTATAGAAAGAATAAATGAAATCAAATGATAATAAATGCTAGTGAGACTGCAGGGAGAAAGGGGGGAATGTAAACTAGTATACCCACTATGGAAATCAGTAAGAAGATTCCTCAGAGAACTAAAATTAGAAATTCCATTCAATACAGCTATATCTCTTCTAGGTATCTTCCAGAAAGAGTTAAAGATACCATATTACAGTTATATACACATACCCATGTTTGTAGTAGAAAAATGGGATACACCTTCAGATCATAATGTTAAGTGAAATAAACCAGATGCACAAGCGTGAATACCAAATGGCTCTTCTAATTTTTTGAGACAGGGTCTCGCTTTGTAGTTCAGGCTGGCCCTGAGCTCACTATGTAACCCAGGCAAGCCTCGAACTCAGCAATCCTCCTGCCTCTGCCTCCCAGGTGCTGGGATTACAGGCGTTGAGTCACCACGCCCGGCACTGTGGTATGTGGTATTGATTGCTGGTGGGCGTGAGTCACCATGCCCAGCATTGTATGTGGTTACTGGGGATTGAACTCAGGACCTTGCACTTGCGAGACAGGCGCCAGAACCACTGAGCTAAATCTCTGGCCCCCCAAATGGCTTTTCTACACAAGAAATCCAAAGTATAAGTTATACAAGGAACAACAACATGGGAAACAAGGAGACAGATCTTTTGCAAAGGGTAAGGAGAGCTACAAGGAGGAGGAAGAGGGGAAGAGGAAGTAAATGAAATTGTGTACATGTTAACTCCCCATACTGAATATTATCATTATGTACAGAAACCATGTATTAATAAAAAATACACACAAAAAATAAGATTGATAAATACAACACAACCTAACATAAAGAGAATACTTGTAAACAAATTCAGAAACAAAGAATGTGAATAGAAATAAAAAGATTTATAAAAATGAAAATATTATGAACCATCACATAAAAATAAATCTTAAAGCATACATTAAATAAATTGATATACTTCTAGAAATTATAAAATACCAAAACTGGAATAATAGAAAACTTAAATGCTACACACACAAGTGCCAAAAAAGTCTCAGGCCCCACTGACTGTACCGGTGAACCCTGTCAAATTTTAAGATGTGGCTAGTCCTTATACTACACCAATCATTCCAAAGCAATTTAACCCATTTTATAAGGCAAGAATGAACTTAATTCCAACTGGAGAAGGATAGGAAATATGGGTAAGATTCACTTAGTAATATACACAAAACTGTAAATCAAATCCAGCAATATTTTTTAAATAAAAGAAAAAATATTTCATCCCAGAAAGGAGTAAATGACTCAAATTCAGATCAATCTATATAATTTACTATATTTGTGGGCTTATAAAAATTGCACCAACATGAATAGATTTTTAACAAAAAGTATTTGGTACACTCAACACCCAACTATGATTTTTAAAAACCTAGGGAACCATGTATTAAGCTAACTCCTTCACTAGGTTAGGACTTTTACCAAAAATGGCATTTTTTTTTTAAGACCAGGAGTGAGCCGACCGATCACCTTTGGTATGCTACTGAGTCTCTCAATTCTGGCCAAGAAAACAAATTACTTTAATACAAAGACTGGAAGGAAAGGGAAAAATAAAACTGCCATGTTTTTTGCATATGATATTATCTGCAGAGAAAATACGACACGTGCAAGTTAACTAGAAAACTATTAAAAGCCAGTTTGCCAGTTTCAAAATCAATAAACAAAACCTAATTTTTCCTTTATACCACAAATCAATTAGAATAAAAATAAGAAGACAAGGCAGAGACAAGAGGATTGCTGAGTTCACGGCGGCTTGCCTGGGCACCATAGTGAGCTCAGGGCCAGCCTGAACTACAAAGCGAGACCCTGTCTCAAAAAAAAAAAATAAGAAGACAATGTTTACAGTATCTACAAAAACTGTAAAGAACTAGGAACTAATTTAATAAAAATGTATAAAACCTTTATGGAGAAACAAGTCTTAAATGGAAAAATATCCTTGTTTACAGACAGGACAACTTAATTATTAATTTTCCCCAAGTTAACCTGTATATCTAACGGAAATCCAACAGCAATTCCTTGAACATTTAATTAGGGGAAAACAACAAAAATGTATATGGAAGAGCAATGAGCTTCAATGCTAAAATACTGAAAGAATAGAGTACAAGTTTATCCAATCAGAAAGTAGGCATGGTAGAAAATCACAGTAATTAAAAGGTTGCAGCAATCTAAAAAGAAGCAGGGTAATGGAACAGAAGAATGACAGAAGAATGGTTTGGAGGAGTTTGTTTCCCAAGGGTTCACATTGGAAGCTTGATCCCAGGTGTGGCAGTGTTGAGAGGTGGTGGGACCTTTAAGAGGTGGGGCCTGGCAGGAAGTCACTAGGATTTACAGAGTAGGTTGTCCAGGGAAGGGATTAAGTGCCCAGGGAAGGGAAGTCTGCCTAGCCCCTCCCAGCTCCCTGGTTTCCTATTTCACCATGTGTCCTTTCCCTCTCACATACAATCCTATTTTGATGTCATCCACTATGAGGTGACACAGTCAGGAAGAATCCTTGCCAGAGCTGGCACCATGCTCCTTAACCTTCATCCCCAAAACTGAAGTGACATATATTTCTTTTCTTGGTGAAGTCCCTTGTTTTGATATTTCATTATAGTAAGAGAAATTAGAATAATACACATATCCATAAATACAGGACTTGGAATATCACTAGAGCTAACTTCCCAAATCAGGAGGCAGAAAAAAAGAACAATTCAATACTGACATAAATTATTGATCTAAATGTGAAACACACAGCTATTTTACTATAAAAATATGAGTAATTGTGAACTTGCCTAGGAAAAGACTTCTCAAAATGAATGAAATAAACTGAAGCATGAAAGTAACAAAAGAACAGATGTGACTTCACCAAAATTGTTTTCCTTCATACTGGACACTACAACCAACAAACAAATGAGAGACTGGGAGAAAACACCTGCAACAGTTAGAATGGACAAAACTCTTAACAAACGGGCAAAGAATTCCTCCAACACAACAAAAGAATATAGTTCATTAAGAAAAAAATATATAGATATCTGACCAGGCAATATTCAAAAGGAGAAACCTGAAAAGCCAACAAAAATGAAGCTTTTAATAATATAAACATCATTGGCGGCCAGAGAAAAAAACGACACCACAGAAATACCACTTTAAAAACCACCAGAATGGGGAAAATAAGAAAAAAACCTCTTTTCAAAGAGCTGCTGAGAATGTAGGGACGATCCTCACACCCAGCAAGCTGGAGAGAAAAGGGAGCAGGAGATTTAGCTCAGTGGTTCCAGCGCCTGCCTCCCAAGCGCAAGGTCCTGAGTTTGATCCCCCTGATAACCACATACAATGCTGGGCATGGTGACTCACGCCCACCAGCCATCAATACCACAGTGCTGGGCGTGGTGGCTCACGCCTGTAATCCCAGCACTCAGGAGGCAGAGACAGGAGGATTGCTGAGTTCGAGGCTTGCCTGGGCTACGTGAGCTCAGGGCCAGCCTGAACTACAAAGCGAGACCCTGTCTCAAAAAAAAAAAAAAAAAAGAATAGTAAACTTGGGGTGGAGATTTAGCTCAGTGGTTCCTGTGCCTTCTTAGCAAGCACAAGGTCCCTGGTTTGATCCCCCTATAACCACATAAAACAATACCGGGTATGGGGACTCATACCTACCAGCAATCAGTACCACATACCACAGTGTTGAGTGTGATGGCTCATGCCTATAATTCCAGCACTCAGGAGGCAGAAGCAGGAGGATTGCTGAGCTCAGGGCTTGCCTGGACTACATAGTGTGCTCAGGGCCATCCTGAACTACAAAGCGAGACCCTGTCTCAAAAAAAAGAGAATACTAAGCTCCAGAATGAAGAAGAGGAAGACTAGAAGTGGGACTGAAACCCAAAAGAGATAAAAAGGAATAAAATAAAATAAGATGAATCATGATATGCGATGACTAAGGCATGATTAACCTATGGAGGGTGAGACACCTGTGTAAGAGAACAACATGCGCCCTGAAGGCAGGAACAAAACAGACACTTGGGCCCGGTGTGGTGGCACACACTTGTGATTACCAGCAGGAACCGCCCCAAATTCGAGGATAGCATAATCGACATCAGGTTCAGGGCCAGCCTAAATTATATTATCTATCTTAAAAAAAAAAAAGATATTTGGGTTTTTTCTACCCATGTGTAGAAATGGGAATATTGAAACGTTTACAATTTGACTTAAAGATCTAGTATCTTTTAAAACAGTAAAACAACTTGTAAGATGCTCTAAAACTTTTTAAATCAGCTTAGTATCAACAGCCCCTGATTTCTGTCCCACAAAGGAGAGGGAGATGATACACCAATTTGAATTGACAGCCACACAGATACGCATACACAACTAAAAACAGAACTGATATTTTGCTGTAACTTATGAAACCTGCCAATTTCATTCAAACTTTACACTAGCTTCTAATCATACTTAACTGAATATTAACTGTTCTAATTGCCTAATGTTTTATCAGTTGGAGCTAACATATTGAGGGACATCTGGCTTTGCAAATGGAATTCCACTTGCCAGTAGAAAAGAGAGCTGAGGACACATGTGTCCCCTCACACTCGAATCAACCTCACTCAGGACCCATGCATCCCAAAAACCATCCTCTTAGTCCACACTAAGCTATATCCACCAGGAGCAACACTTCAGGATCTGTGTCTTAATGTTTTTAGGGTTTTTTTTTTAGGATGACATCTCACTGTGTCATCCAGATTAGACTTAAACTCCTGGCCTTAAGCAATTTTGTTTCAGTCTCCAGAGGACCTGAGACTTCAGGTACATGCCACCACATATAGCTAGGATCTGGATTTCAGTTGTGACATCATGTTTCCAAGTGTTTTTCTAGTAACTGGAGACCCAATCAGAGATGCGAAGAAGTTCTGCTTTCTCCTGTCACAGATGACTGGCTTATTCAGAAGCTCAGAGCCACTAAGTGCCCGGGCACCTTGTACTATCCCACTCCTTGTGCAAATCTCACTTTGGCTTGGGACCCCCCAACCCCACCCTGTAATGCTAAGACGATAGAGGCAGGTCTGGGCAGTCTTATGTCACACAATCATGTCCACAGGCAGGAAATGGCTTTCCCAGAGGAACTGTACTGGACAGTTCCAGGTTCCCCAGCTAAATCAAAATGAGAAACCACCACACCTGAATCAGGGTTGACAGTGAAGTGGCAGTTACATCCAGTATTTGTTTAGATAAGCTTCAAAGCTCAGCCTCAGTAGGGAGGAGTCCCTGATGGTGAGGAAGGCAGGCAGGAGAATAGAGAGCCATACTAAACTGCTCCTGAGCCATTCCCACTAAGTCCAGTTGTAAATGGTGCTGATTCCAAGGGGAGGAACAGCACATGAGTAATCAGAGAGGGGGACAATAATCAAACCCAGGCAGAAGGGAGTAAAAGGGAACCACCAGCCTGGGGTTACAGTGAAGGAGTGGGGAGTTACATGGAAGAGGCCTCCTCAAAAAATGAGTGCAAAAGTAGTCACATTATCAAGGTGCACACCTGCAAGACTTATATGTGAAGTACCCAGGTGACCCTAGGAAACCCAGGGTCACCTAGCAGACTGATGGTCACATGGAGCAAAGGACAGGATAGTGACCAGTAATAGGTACAGGATTCCTGGGGTGCTGGACAGTTCTAAACTAGACAGTAGTGATAGCTGCAAAACACAATGAATCCTAAAAATCAATGAATTATAAACTTGAAAAAGATGAGTTTTATATGAGGTGAATTTTACCTAAAAAAGGAAACTAACAGATCAGAGGGGCTGTGACAGAGGAGCCACTATGCCCTGGATCAACAAGTAACATGTTCTCAGTGGAAAAAAAATTCCCAAGAGCTCTCTGGATCATCTCCACCAAAAGATAACTTTTCATAAGTACATAAACGCCAGTATTTTCAAGTTCCATTCTCTCTTCAAAACAAAACCTATTTGCCATGTAGGCATGCTAATGAGCCCCAGTCAGACACCACCTTGGGCAGAACTGGGAAGCAGGCTCCCCACACCCATGCCTTCCACATGGATCAGAGAGCACACTGGTACTTGGTCACTGGCATCAAGAAACCTTTTAGTGTGACACACTAAAGAACAGGCACCAAATTACCCCTCCCAGCACTGCTGTGTGGGCTGCCACAAAGAACCTCAGGAAAAAGCTGCCATCACTCTGTCTCCAAAAACACAACATACCCCATTCCAGGGCAGCTCCCCAACAACCCATCAGAGGAAGATGTTTAGAAGCTGGTTTTAGAGGGGACAGCAATGCCTGTTAAGGTTTCTCAGCAAGACTTCTTCCTAACACCAAATAAAACTGCTATGAGCACAAGTGGACTTTCTGGGAAGTCTATCAGTTCACAGCTCTGTTTAGGAACTGACAGTTTGGTTTACAGATCCCAGACCCCTGTACTTTGACCTCATGGAAATACTATCCCAGAGACATTTTTAAACTTGACTTCCATCTTTCCCACACCCCAAGGTGGTTCTTGAACTTTTTCCCTCCTCCAGAGCCGTCTCTCCAATGCTTGAACGTTCATAGTCCCTTGCCTGTACCTCTCTTGCTTCCCAGGAAAACAGAAGCCCTAGCCACTCCCAACTTCACACAAAACAGCCCTTCCCAGCCCACCATCACCTCCAAGTCCCCTCCCTGCATGCCTACCCAGGCGGCAGCTCCTGAGAGGCAGAGACCAGAGGCACCTGAGCAGCTAGAAGGCAGACAGGCTCCTCGGGGTGTGGCTACTGCAGGGCCTGACAGCAAGTGACTGTCCTATTACCTAGCAGGCACAAACCCCCCACCATTACCTACCTGACATGCCACCAGGTATCACTATAATTAGTCATTGTAATTGAAGCCGAACATAATTAATTACATAATTTTGAAGTGTTCAAGTTTAATTCCATTAGAATTACATCATGAAACCGGGGAATTACAAAGGATTACCAACCAAAGGCAAACAGAGATGAATAAAGAAACTCCAGGCTGCTTCCTTGCAAGGCTGAGTCACATCCAGTACCAAAGCTTGGGTCCTGTCAACCAACCTGTTTTTAATACATCTTTACAGTTCAGCTAGGTGGCTGTCTGCATTGGCCACCTCTGGGAATTCCAGGACCCTGCGCCCCAGGTGCAGGTGACACTGGCCCACTAGATGCTCAATGTCATGAGGATACTGAAGACTACTCCCCGTCCCTCCCATGATGGCTGGTCCCCAGCCTCGGTTTTTCAAGCTCCAATAGCAGTCAGTTAGAATACCACTCACCTGCCCCCATCTGGGTTATGGTTACTCTGCTCCCAAATGCCATGGCCAAAAATAGTCAGCATGACCTCTGACCTACCACCCTCTCCCCTGGCCCTGTCCACCTCTCATAGGGACGGTGACTGCCACACCTCTCTGGTTCTATTCTTTACCCCATTTCCTCATTCTGGCCTGTCCTTCATATGGGGATTCCAGAAGAGGCCCTGCCCTGACACACACCAGACACACCTAGCCTCCTCGCTCAGCCTGAACACCTGATATGCTCTGTTGTGCTAAGCGCTCCGCCCAGCAGGCAGAAGGTTATTCCTCTTGGAATAAGGGTGTCATCCACAGACTCCCACATGGATCAGGGCCCCAACAAGATAGCAAACAATTTCACTCAAACACACTACATTATTGCCAGGACCAGTGCCATATTTTGTTTAAATTTATAATTTCACAACAAGGCAACCACATTGCCACAAAAACATCTGGCATGCACACAAAAAAATCATCCGAATCCAGAGTCACCTAAAAGCTATTTTCCAATGATAATTTCCTGAGGAAAATAAACAAAGATCTAAGGAGTGTCACCGTGACCAAGCTGCCTCTCTGAGGACAGATGGCACCCATGTATGTCTCAGACAGACTCATTGAACGCATGCCCAAAGCAGCTCCCTGGGGCTTAGCACACAGCCTGTACAGAGGGTGCTGTCCTAACCACATTGGCTACTTTGACCTGAGTCCTTATCACTATGAGGACTGAATGAACCAGGGGCTTGGAGAGGGGGAGCTCCAGCCTCAGCCATCACAGGGTTAAAATGCATATAGCAGTACTTAGAGGCCACTCACTCCTCAGAATCCAGTCCTGCACCCTACAACCTGCTAAATTTATTAGAAGCT
Source organism: Thryonomys swinderianus (assembly GCA_004025085.1). Taxonomy (NCBI): domain Eukaryota; kingdom Metazoa; phylum Chordata; class Mammalia; order Rodentia; family Thryonomyidae; genus Thryonomys; species Thryonomys swinderianus. The sequence goes on along the minus strand of PVIC010040123.1, from coordinate 7,977 downwards.
GCTTCCACTACACAGTGCAGCCCTCTCTTTCCTCTAGTCCCCTAGATCCCACATCAGGCCTCTCTCCTGCCTCAGAGCTCCCCAAAACTCTTCCAGCACCTGAGGACACAGGTGAAGTGACAAGGAGGGTTCCTGTAAGCCCACCTCCGTCACTGCACTGGAGCACTTTAATGAAGTCTGCTGCAGTGCTCACAGGCCCTGAGGATATACCTATAATTGCTGTCAGAAGATCCCTCTCATCTGGGCTGAGGCTGAAGTCTCAGGTCACAGAGGCAACAGGCTCCACCAAGAGGTCCTCCCCTCAGGTACTCACGCCCAGGACCAATTCAACCTCAGAGACCTAGACCCACTCCAAGCTCGTCTTAGGCAGCCCCTGAATAAGACAGTTGGGGAAGCCCCCATCTGAATGTCCCTGTGGCCTTTCCAAGATGATCTCACTGCCTTACCTGAGAGTCCAGCTCAAATACACCACAGAGACCACTGATCCTCCACAGGATCCCCTATGCATAGAGCCCAGAGAATAAACAGAGCCTAAACCAGTGCTTGTGGCCAGTGCTCAGGAAGTGAGAGGTGGTAGCAGACAAAAACTTTTAATGTTAACATTAACATTAAAAGCTCCTGTCCTACAGGTAGGTTCAAGGCCAGTCTGAACTACAGCAAGACCCTGTCTCAAAAAAATCAGTCCTGTCACCAGCAGACATAATCAGCCACCACATGCACATCTATCCTGGAAAGAGTGAGATACTTCCTTCTACCCTCCTTTTACCCAACATCACAGGGACCCTAGACACAGGCTAGGAAAGTGAAGATGAGGGTGAGGATCCAAGTTAAAAATTAAATCTTCATCGGGGCCAGAGGGTTAGCTCAGTGGTTCCAGCGTCTGCCTCACAAGTGCAAGGTCCTGAGTTCGATCCCTGGTAACCACATATAATGCTGGGCGTGGAGACTCACGCCCACCAGCAATCAATACCACATACCACAGTGCCGGGCGTGGTGGCTCACGCCTGTCATCCCAGCACTCGGGAGGCAGTGACAGGAGGATTGCTGAGTTCAAGGCTTGCCTGGGCTACATAGTGAGCTCAGAGCCAGCCTGAACTACAAAGCTAGATCCTGTCTCAAAAAAAAAAAAAAAAATATATATATATATATATATATATTAAATCTTCATCCCCTCCATCTCCAAAAATGCAGAATTCCAGAGCACCAACCAAACCTCAAAAGAATCCTCTGCAAGTGTCAAGCTCCAGGTCTCAATTCATCTCTGGACGTCTGTATCATCCTCTCTAGAAAGTTCAGCCTTCCTACTGACCAGCAGTTCCTCCCCAGGAATTATTTCAGTCCCCAGATCCCTCCTATTCCTAACGAAGTACATCTTCTTCCCTATCTGGGCTGTCCTGGGCTCCACCTTTCCCTGCAGACATGGGCCTTGTTCCCCCGGGGTGGGGGGTGGGGGTGGGGGTTACTGGGTTTCCTAGGTTCTCCAGAAGGCCCCACTTCCCTCAATACACGCAAATGCTCATGCAGCCAAACAAGGACAACACCACCACCAAAATACCCTACATACTTACTAGGGCTAATTGAAGAAGCAGCAAAAGCACACAGGCTATGAGGGCCACTGCTCTGAAACAGCTGGCCATATGCCAGGGCCACAGGGAAAGCTTTTAGGGGGCAGGCAAATGAGACATTTCTTCATGCTAACACCAACTCCTGAGTGCTTCTTTCTCTTAGATTTGTTAGGTTCTGATAACTACAGTGTTTTCCGGATAGGGGGAGTCCCATTCAGACTCAAAGAATCAATCTGTCAATGTATTGTTTGGCTCAATTCTATCTCTAAAAATGTGGATTTTTGTTTTATATGCCACAAATAAAATTATGTATATTTTGGGCTGGAGATTTAGCTCAGTGGTTCTAGTGCCTGCCTAGCAACCACAAGGTCCCTGGTTTGATCTCCGGTAACCACATACAACAATACCTGGCGTGGTGGCTCACGCCCACCAGCAATCAATACCACATATCACAGTGCCGGACATGGTGGCTACGCATGTAAATTCCAGAACTCAGGAGGCAAAAGCAGGAGGATTGCTGAGTTTGAGCCTTGCCTGGGCTACACAGTGTGAGCTCAGGGCCAGACTGAACTACAAAGTGAGACCCTGTCTCAAAAAATAACAAAGTATGGGGCCGGAGGGTTAGCTCAGTGGTTCTGGCGCCTGCCTCGCAAGCGCAAGGTCCTGAGTTCGATCCCCGGTAACCACATATAATGCTGGGTGTGGAGACACGCCCACCAACAATCAGCACCGCATACCACAATGCCGGACGTGGTGGCTCACGCCTGTAATCCCAGCACTCGGGAGGCAGAGACAGGAGGATTGCTGAGTTCGCGGCAGCTTGCCTGGGCACCATAGTGAGCTCAGGGCCAGCCTGAACTACAAAGCAAGACCCTGTCTCAAAAAGCAAAAAAAATAAAATAAAATAAAATAAATAACAAAGTATGTATATTTTAGCCAATGTTATGCAAATAAAGAATTTTTAAAATGGGAGTAAAAATGAAACATATATTCTATTAGTGGCTTTCTAAATTCATTTTATTATAATTGAGCTACCTTTCAAACCATTAAAAAGAATCAAGTTTGGGCTCAGTGGTAGTGTACTTTCCTAGCATATGCAAGCCCCCAAGTTTGACTCCAGTACCACAAAAAAGAAAGAAAATCTTAAAAAGTAGGGGGAAATCAAGACTTCATTCTTTTTTTTTTGCAGAGAATAAATATTTTATTAAGTGGTTACAGTTGAAAGTCACAAATAAAAAAAAGAGTATATTAAGGCAGAGCCATTATGTGTGTGTGTATAGACAAATCCAAACACTGTAACCTCTTTACATCTTCATAACCTCTGCATTTTTCTTTTGCACATGTTAGGCAGTGTGCTTTCTTTCCTTCTCAGTTTAAGAAACTTCCTGGCCAGTAATTCTAAATCATCTTTTGAAGATAACTTATAAGTTCTCTGATCAAGACAGTGACTAATGGTCAAATATTATCTGTTTTTTTCTCAGCATCTCCCATGTACAGTATTACATTTATGTTGGTGTGCAAAATCTAACAATTGCTAATTTTCTTTTCTCAGCATAGAAGACTTCATTCTTAAGTTAACTGTATGAGAGGTCCACATCAGAACACTAAGGGCCAACCCTCTTGGGAGGCCACGGTGCTCAGTGCTCAGGCCCAGGCAGCAGTTACCAACTGTGGGGGACCTTGCCCTCCAGGTAGAGCAGAACAGCAGGTGCATAACAACCAAAGTTGGGCAGCAGGCACCTATGTGGTTGGGCCAGCTGAAAGCTACTGTGGGTGTTATAATGGGTGCCAAGAGGGCAATCAGAGAAGAAATGAAGGAAGGAGCCAGTGTTTGGAGGGAAGCCTCCAAGGTCCTCAACAACCCTTTATCAGTTCCTGGAAAGGAACCTCTTCTATACCTGGTCAAGTTAACAGAACTGAGCTCAAGCTTTTTCTCCTCTCCAGGCCTCTTCCACCCCACTCCAAATCACTCATATCTTTCAAAGGAGCACAGCTTCTTCCCTACCTAGGCAAGTGCTCTACCACTGAGCTGCATCGCTGGCCCAAACTTGACTCTTTTTGATACTGTGAAAGGTAGATCAATCTTAATATTAAAATGGCAGTATTTGAAAAACCACTGATGGAGGTTTTATTTTTACTCCCATGTATTAAACTCCTTCTTTGTATACACTGGTTAAAATACACATAATTGTATTTATGGCATATCAAATAAAAATCCATGCCTGATTTCCAAACCTTTCCTGCAGCCTCCACAGTGCCTCAGGCACACAGCTCCATTAAAACCACGTCCTGGTCATGCCACCCACTCCTCCAGGCGGTGAGCAAAGGGGCAAAGGAAGAATGGAATGCATGAAATGCATGAAATCAGGCTGGATGCTCAGATGTACAGAAGGAATATGAGGGAGTTTCCCAAAATGAGCAAGACTCTGGGATCATTCTTGCTGCGACGGAAGGTAGAGTGGAGACACTCACCAAGAATTGTGTGACAGCCTGAGAAATGTGGTCTCCACCAGGTGCCAAAGAGAGCCATTGTGGGTATTTAAGAAGAGGCATGAATGCTGACATCAATGGTTTGGGAAGATTAATCTGGCAGCCACATCTGTAATGGACTGCGACTGCTCTGAATGGTCAATTTTCAAACAAATAGAGACTACATACTTCGGTTGTACTGCATCAGAAAAGACTTGCAATAAGTCTCAAAACTAACTGCATACATGCAAAAAATATTTCATTAAAGTATCAGCATGTTATGACAGCCTAATTACATACCAACATAAAGCCATCTTAAACAATCACAAACCACTTCTAACTCCCCTGACAATGACCTTCAGCCATAACTGGCAATATCCTTTCTTTCTTACTCCCACACCAATGCTGACATACTAGTAGTGGAGCTGAAGGAGCTGAGGACTGGGTGGAGGAAGAGATGACCGAGCTTGCCTTCTGGGACAGCCAGCCAGGTGACAGCTTTATGACTACATGGCCCAGTTCGCCAAAGTGCCAGGCCACCTAATGGCTTCTCTGTTAACCCATGACTTTAAGTTCTGTCACCAACAAAGTTACCTGGAAGGGATGCCCTGCAGCAGCCTGAACTTCCAGCTGGCTCTGCATCCTACACATGGCCCCAGAGTAGAAACATGACTCCCAACTTGAACTTGTCTCCTACTTGGCTGAACGAGGCAATGATATGCACTGTTGCAAAAGCGAGGAGTTGAGATGCAGCTGTAATAAGCAAGCCCGATAAATTAACATTTCTACACTGCTTAAATGAATACTCCCAAGCTCACAATTTTCTATTTCAAAGCTATACAGCTTCTAACCTCTCTGCTGTGTGAACAGGAATGGAATTTGACTTACAGCCTTACTCATAATTTTAGTTGTGTGCTGGGGACTTCAGAGTCTTTCCCTTTGAAATGCCTGTGTTCCACAGGCTATTTCTATCCACACCCTTGGCAAGGCTGGAGCAGAACAATGTAACACCAGACCACATGGGTTCAAGTTCTAGGTCAACTACCATGTAGAAACAAAATACAGAATGTGTTTCCCATTACCTGCACACCTTCTGAAATGATCCAAAAATGGTGACAGCAGGCACAGAATGTTCTTATTCCCAAAAGGAACACAAAAGTCTTTCTAAACCTCATCAAAAATTACATGTACAATTCCCTCCAGCGAGAATTGTATTTTTAATTTTCATTTACATTGTAACTTTCTTCCAAGAACCTGAAAATAATGGAGCATCACAAATACTTATGATAAAAAAGGGAAAGAGAAAGCTGTCACAACATAGGAGAGGACAGGCGTGGCAGGGCAGGAGCAGGGCAAGAAATGACAGGCAGAAGTGACAGCAAGAGCTCCAGGCTGGCAGTTGGCAGTTGAGGGCGGATCCACAGCAGCCCTGCCTTAACCACCAGCCCCCAGGCCTTGCTGATGTTCACAGCTTCCGGCTCTTCAAGAATTAAGAATCAAGATATATCATGTAGAGGTACAAATTCTCAATAATGAATGTGAAAAGAATGTATACTTAAAATGTACCAATAAGCACAATTAAAAAAAGAGAGAGGGGTTTACCTTTGGTGTTCCGTACGAACTTTTATCACATTATTTTTATCTAAATAATACTTTCTTAGGTACAGGAGGGAAAGTGGCAATTAAACAAAGAATCTCACAGATACAAAAGAACAAATGATAAAGGTACCTAAAGTGGGTTAACATTTATGTTCATCTTAGAAATATAAAACTGTTTTAGTCTATGGCCATACCACCCCTTGATGTCGGGCCTGGTTAGTATCTAGATGGGAGAAATATAAGACTATTTTAGAAAAACAACATAGTCACAATTTATTAGGTGGACACCAATCTAAGAAAGACTTTCTTGTTTGGTGGAGAAAAATGAGAAAAAGCTTTTAAGCTGTGATTGTTTTTTTCAGTTTTCTTTCCCCCATATGCTGGGTGGACAGGATCTAAATGTCTTCCACTCAGTATAAAGCTGTCAACACCCAAATAAGTTTTAATGACAGTAACTATGACATTCTATTTCTCACAATTTCATAATATTCGCTTAGGAAAGAGCTAATTTGTCCATGTGTTTTTCCCTTGACCAAACTCAAAACACCTCAGAACCATACTTAACTTTTAAAATAAATGTTAACTGCACTAACCTAAAAAATAGTGAGTACAGCCAAAAAGAGCTATCTGGAAGACAACAGGGCTTAGGTTGCAAGAAAATTCAAGAAAATGCTAAAAAAGAGCAAGCTATTTCCTTGGCGTTTCAGAGTTTAAGCTCTGGTAATTTCCTCCTACGTGAATTGCATAAATCACCAACGGTCAAGCTCATCCAGGATTTCAAATGTCAGCTGATAGAGGCTGCCTCATAGAAGACCTGGTGGATTCCAGAGTCTTACAAAGGTGCGGCCAGCTGCCTTGGCATTCCCTACTCTGTCTCACAAACACTTGAACGGAAGGAAGCAGGACTGTGAATCCGTACCCAGCTATAGGCTGGGTTGCTCTTCACTGTCAGTGAACCCCAGGCAGCAACACTCCTATTCTCCTTTCTCCCAATCTCTTGCAGAACTGGGTTCCTCTGTGTAGGAAGACCCCTGTGGGTGGAACGCTATTAGTCCCCCTTGGGGCTCCTGCAGCCCTGTGGCCACAGAAATTCCCAGGATTCCTGGAGCCCAGGGCTCTAATAAATACAAAAATTCCACCAACAGCCCAGGGCCTCCTACAGTAAGGAAAAGCCTTGAGACTAACATGAAGAAACTGACAGCCTGTATTTTGTGCATTAACATCATCCTATCGGAATTTAATTACAGCAAGAATGAGAATTATTTTTATCAGAGAGCTGTTTGGTTTTTAAAGGAAAAATTCTTGATGGGGTTTGCAACATATCAGACATCTTTCAAATGGAGTCGTTGCCCTCTTTTTTAACTGTCATATTATGTGCATAAGCTCTTTTTAAAAATCTGTAACTCCTAACAAAGGTGCTCCGGAGCTGCTTTAGGCATGGCACAAACGAGGGCAATAGCTCATGCTCTCCCTCAATTCCAGTTCACTGTCTGCTGGGACACTTCTCTCCCTGCTTTCTTCCACTGACTGCTCAGCGCCTTGCTGGAAAGCAGGACCCACTGCAGCTCAGTAAAGCCAAAACTGTAGCAGTATGCATAGCTCAAATGCAAATCTCAGTTGTTTTCCAGATCCAACACCTGCACACAAACCAAACCCTGCTTCTAAAACAGAGCAAAAGCAAGACCACCAAGGGGCTTTCAGGAACACGTTTTGAAAACTTGAACAGGAAAAATGATAGACAATTCAGAGGGCCCATCATTAGTATTTTATTGAAATAATGCCCAAAACCAAGTTAATATTTTTCAGCTGCAATTAAAGCTTGTATCTTTTTTTTTTTTTTTTGCTTTTTGAGACAGGGTCTCGCTTTGTAGTTCAGGCTGGCCCTGAGCTCACTATGGTGCCCAGGCAAGCCGCCGCGAACTCAGCAATCCTCCTGTCTCTGCCTCCTGAGTGCTGGGATTACAGGCGTGAGCCACCACGTCCGGCATTTAAAGCTTGTATCTTTAAGCCAGGCACGATGGTGCAAACTGTAATCCCAGCACCTGGGAGGCTAAGGCAGGTAGACTGCCACAAGGCCAGCCTGAGCCTGGACTACATAGCAAGACCCTGTCTCAAAAACTAAAAAACAAATATAATGCTGGGCGTGGAGACACGCCCACCAACAATCAACACCGCATACCACAATGCCGGACGTGGTGGCTCACGCCTGTAATCCCAGCACTCGGGAGGCAGAGACAGGAGGATTGCTGAGTTCAAGGCTTGCCTGGGCACCATAGTGAGCTCAGGGCCAGCCTGAACTACAACGCGAGACCCTGTCTCAAAAAGCAAAAAAAAAAAAAAAAAA
>PVIC010040122.1:0-16823 GCA_004025085.1 Thryonomys swinderianus | reverse complement strand
TTGTAGTTCAGGCTGGCCCTGAGCTCACCATGGTGCCCAGGCAAGCCGCCGCGAACTCAGCAATCCTCCCGTCTCTGCCTCCCGAGTGCTGGGATTACAGGCGTGAGCCACCACGCCCAGCATTATATGTGGTAACCGGGGATCGAACTCAGGTCCTTGCGCTTGCAAGGCAGGCGCCGGAACCACTGAGCTAACCCTCAGGCCCTCTACACTATTTAAAATAGTGGCTAGTAGGATGACTTGACATTAAATTGGTCAAAATATGTGTCTTCAAACATATGTAAATTAGTTTTACAGCTTAACGATATTTGTAAAGAACACAAATTACCATAAGAAATAATCGAATAAAACCTGGTACTTAACACATGATAGGTCTTTACTTTTTTTCTTTAAATTGTGTTAGAGCACTTCAGCAGTTAAATTTTTATTTCATACTGATGGTCAAAAACACTGATTTTAGTTATCCCATAAATGTATAAAATAGGGCTCAAACTTGTGACTGCCTCAGCCTCCCAGAGTACTGAGATATTTTTTATAAACCTGGGACAAAAACCAACTTTAAGTGAATAAAATTTTAAAACCATTTGCAAGCTTTCTAACCTTAAGAATTGTACTAATTTCTAAGTTTAAAATAGGAGTGAAAAGGGCCGGAGAGTTAGCTCAGTGGTTCTGGCATCTGCCTCGCAAGCGCAAGTGAGTTCGATCCCCAGTAACCACATACAATGCTGGGCGTGGTGACTCACGCCCACCAACAATCAATACCACATACCACAGTGCCTGGCGTGGTGGCTCACGCCTGTAATCCCAACACTCAGGAGGCAGAGACAGGAGGATTGCTGAGTTCGAAGCTTGCCTGGGCTACATAGTGAGCTCAGTGCCAGCCTGAACTACAAAGCGAGACCCTGTCTCAAAAAAAAAAAAAAAAAAAAAAGAGTGAAAAGAGAACGTTTTTGTTCTCACACCTCAGCATGACAGTCCAGCAGCAGGGTCTGTCTAGGGACAATGAGTCTGGCTTTGTTAGTGGCATTAAGGGAACCGCGGCCACCGGTCTCAGGCTGCATTTAACTGATGAGTCAGTTCCCTATCTCCAGGGTGACTTTAGTGTACCTGAACCCTGTGGAGAGAGACACATGTCAGAGTCAGTACCTTACAGAAGCCAGACAGCTGTAGGGCAAAACTAAGGTGGCAAACAGGCCCCTGACCAGCACCTCACCTGCAGAACACATTCACTGCCAACTGGTAAAATGAGGCAGAATTCTTTCCCAGCAGGGAAAGGCCATGATCAGATGAACCCAGCAGAAGAGAGGCTGCTCAATCACAAGTTTCAAAGGAAGATGAGAGCTGCTATGAATCCCTTGCCCACAGCGTTTTCACTTTTTCTAATGAGGGGACTCAAAGAATCCATAATTTTACTTTTCTCCACTTTTTAAAACATAAGAAGTAGCACGATAATTTTTTTTTTTAAAAAAGTACTAGAAGCTGGGGATTTAGTTCAAGTAGAACTGCACCAACCTTGGATGCACAGGGGCCCAAGTTCAATCCCCAGTACCACAAAAAAAAAAAAAAGTACTAGAAAACACTGATTTTATTCTGAGCAATTTTCTGTTTTGAGGTTTGGGCTGGGTAGTTTAAAGACTGCCATGAACCAGCCACATGACCAAGTACAAAAAAAAAAAGTTCAATAAATTCCTAGGGTTTTTTGTTTTGTTTTGTTTTGTTTGTTTTTTTACAAAGAATAATTCCTGTGCTAGGCAGCACTCAAAACAGAGAGGTTCAGAGATTCTCTCCTGGCAGCCTGAGTGGAAGACATTTGCAGCAGAGCTGGGAAGTAGAGAAGTGACTTGATTGGCAATGGCTCCCATTGTTCAAAGTGGGAAGACTAACTACAGGTCATCTAACCACTGGCTGAAGCTCAATTCAGGAGTAACCAGTTAGAAGTCTCCCCTCTCAGGTAAATTTCAATTTGCTTGCCTGGGAGTTCCAAACACAGAAGTAGCCACTGGCAAACAGCCTCCCACTTATTTTACCTTAGCACCAGAAGTCACCTTGCTTGCTTTATGGTTTGTCTGGGAAAGGCTCAGTTTACTCACAAGTTCCTGACTTCCTATTGAGTTTAGTTTTTGACACTTTGAAAATATTTTCAAAACATTCCAGTACTGGGCCGGAGATTTAGTCAGTGGTTCCAGCACCTGCCATGCAAGCGCAAGGTCCTGAGTTCGATCCCCAGTAACCACATACAATGCTGGGCATGGTGACTCACACCCACCAGCAATCAATACCACATACCACAGTGGTGGCTCACACCTGTAATCCCAGCACTCAATACCAGACAGAGGCAGGAGGATTTCTGAGTTGAGGCTTGTCTGGGCTACATAGTGAGCTCAGGACCAGCCTGAACTACAAAGTGAGACCCTGTCTCAAAAAAAAAAAAAAAAAAATTATTCCAGTACTGACAATACATAAAGGCATAATCTGGAATAATGTTTTCATCTGGCTTTTCCAGAAGTAGCAGTTTGTCATCCATGGGCCTAGTTTAAGAACAGCCAAGTCACTAGATGTGAAGAGCAAATGTGGGGCTTCATTTACCAAAGACACCAATCTTACGAGAAGACAGGGCAAGAACCAGCCTTCCTGGATGCCCAACACAAAGCACTGAAATAGCCCCAAAAGTGCAGTAGTGCAAATAAAAAATGAGTAGGAACAAGGTGCACTGATTCATACACAATTCTAAGAGGAGATTAACTACCTGAGCCTGCTGCTTCCCACAGCACTAGCATACTTGTCCAGCCTGAGAGAAGATCAAAGTTGAAATCCAAAGAGCAAGTATTCCCTACACCATTGTAAGATGAAACCATCCTGCGGCAGGGATTCGCTGTGAACCAAGAAGACACAGAACACAAACTGTATCAGAAACCGAAACAGGGTGGGTAACAAGAGCCAGGCCCAGGAAGCAGGCACAAATACGCCGGCTCACCAGGGGCTCCGTAAACACCATTCTGCTCAGGCATCCCTCCTGGAGTTAGCGTTGCTGCAGATAATCACTAGCTCTGGTGAGCACCATCTGACTGTAGCTCAAACCCTGGAGTGCTTTTTGACTTCTTCCTGGCTAACACGAATTATTCAGTGATGCATATCAACAAGGTGAATGAAAAATGGAAACTGTGACCCAGATACTTCTTTCCAAGAAAACCCTAGCAACCTCCAGTATCCAGCATGCCTGAGCTCGCTCCGCTCAGCCAGTCCTAACACGGGCTCTGAGATCTCCTCTGATATACAGCAAAACCAGGCTCCTTTGAAGACAACACAAATAGCTGGAGACCGAGCTAAGAAGGCTCAAATAATAAGTGAAAGATCACAAAATGGAACAACTGACCTGGTGTATTTCTTGATGTATTTATTCTTTCTTGCTACACTTCTTAGAAGGTCTTTGTTTTTTGGGTTTTTTTAATTTTTACAAATCCCAGGTATGGGGAGAAGGGTTTTTTACATTCGCAGTTACCATGTGTCACTCTGGATTGTTTAAAGCAGTCTGAGTGTCCCCAAGGGGACTCCCATTCCTCCTAGGAATGGTACCATTTTCCAAGCACCCATCACCCACTGAACATTTGGCAATCTGCCTTCCACTTGACATGACATTGCACTGACATTTTGGATGAGTTCGTTTTCATTCATTATTTTCTTTAAATGTCACCACAGACTTGGGAGGTGCACAATGTTTCTAACCCTCTTTCTCTGAGGCAGGAAGTCATGCTCAGAGCGAAGACATAGAGGTAGCTGAGTTAAGGGGCAAAGCTGCCGGGTTTGACTCAGGAAAAGCCTTGTGACCCTCACTGCGGGGTTCTTTCCGGGTCCATGATTTCAACAGCAGATCCTTGCACTTTTGTCTCGAACGTGAGTTAATTATTCACCATCACGTCAGCCCCCTACCCCCTGGCCTCTCGATCCTCTTCACGAATCCCTTGTGATACTGAGCCTTCTTCTCTAGGCACAACAGCTGCCATAGCCCCCTCCTTATAAACTTCATCTAACGAAGCAACAGGTTTCTTCCTCTGAGTCCACCGCTCAGCCTGGCTTTGTCTCCTCCACCACACACGCAGCCGGTCTCCCTCTCTACACTCTGCTCTCCTGTCACTGATGCTCCACACCGTCCCACGACCTCCCCACAGGGAAAGGCCGGCACCACTCTTCAACCACCTCCCAGCACGTTTCCACTCAGCATTTCCCTGCGGTGACTCACTGACTCAGAAAGGCAAAGTCCTCCATCCAGGCCACCAGCGCCTAAAATGCTAGCTGCGGGGCAAGTGGGGCTGATGCTTCTTCAGTGAGAGCCAACCCAGTGAAGGAGGGAAACGCTCTGTGCGCCTCACTGGACAATTCCTTTGATGACTGGGAATTCCCATTTAACTGCTAACAACTTATGCTGTCTGTATTCCCCGTGGTCTCCTTTACAAAATCATCTGTACTGGTCCTTTGCTTGTGGGATATTTTGTCTGTCTTATTTTGTTCTCCATTTACACCTTCAGAATTAACTCCTTACAAAGAATCAGGGTTCTTTTTATTTGTTTACTTTTGGTTGTTCTGACAGTTTTCAGAAAGAACGGGCTGGCCAGCATGAAAGCTAACAAGATCCACGTCTTCATCTCTAAGGCTGTGCTGGTTTGATTTCCTTACTTTTTAAAATAAACAAGATGGCAAAGGTTCTTTTTCTTTTATTACCCACCAGAAGAGGAAACTACTTTTTTTCAGTTTACACCACTTTTACGTTTGTCTAGCAGGAGTAGCAGCATTAGGGTTGCATTTCATTTACACATTTACTGTGGTCCTGGGTCAGACTGAGGACTCCTGCATGCTGGGTGAGTGTTCTGTCCTGGAGCACCAGCCCCACCCTGCATTCTTTCTTTGTGACTCAGACATTTCCAGGCCTGTATCCTGAGGGCATCATGGCTCAGTTGGGAGCACAATTTGACAAAGGCACAGAAGCCCTTGCAGGAAACACACTGACGATGGCTGGTGGCCAAACCCAGGGTCAACACCTGCCTGGGAGCTCACTCTCATTGGAGAAGAATCTCTTCAGGGCTGAGGAACCACGAGAAAGGAGGCAACGAACTTCGTCTAAGGGCGAGAACTCCTGGGGTAGGCAGTGTACATTTGAGCCAAGCGACAAAGGTGACCTGTTGGGGAGAGACAGAGAGGCCAGAAGAATGGGGTGTGGGCTGCTATTCTGGTCGGGGCCCGGAGGTGACCAGGAAAGCAAGAAGGTCCTGGACCACTGGTGCTTCTTTCCATGAGAAATGTGGGGCTCGGGGTCCCCCGGGAATGCTCACAGCACCCCAGGCAGGGAAGAGCTATTCTGCTCGCCAGTGATCATGTGCACTGACTATAATAGTGCAGGTGGGTAAAACTTGGATTTTTTTTTTTTTGAGACAGGGTCTTGCTTTGTAGTTCAGGCTGGCCCTGAGCTCACTATGGTGCCCTGGCAAGCCTCGAACTCAGCAATCCTCCTGTCTCTGCCTCCTGAATGCTGGGATTACAGGTGTGAGCCACCACGCCTGGCACTATGGTATTTGGTATTGATTGTTGGTGGGCGTGAGTCTCCACGCCCAGCATTGTATGTGGTTACCAGGGATCGAACTCAGGACCTTGCCCTTATGAGGCAGGCACCGGAACCACTGAGCTAACCCTCCGGCCCAAACTTGGATAATTTATATAAATAAAGCTTTTAAATGTATTAACTATTCACTGGTCATCATAAATCCACAGTTGTCTGGAGCCCAACACTGAAAGGGCAAAGCTGCCACAGAAGGGGGAGAAGTAGTCTTTCCCACACTGCCTTCTATAATAACACAGAAAACACTATGTATATACATATGTCTTTGTGTACATTTATAGGTAGCAGTTGCCCCAATGTTAATGTATCACAAACATAGTCTAAGTAAATAAACCTCAATTTTAAAAATATCTATCAGTAAGGTCTGAATAGTTAAAAGATGAGTAGTAAGTTTCTAAGACCTGATAGATGATGTTATGATTTCTGCCCTTTCTGGTTTTAAAGACATGCATGTTTTAAGTCCTTACTTTGATGAGACATTGGCACCCCTGAGTGGTTAAGCAGGCACAGTGAACCCCAGCAGTCACCAAAGGGCTCCATTTCTCCCCCTTGGGCCCCTGGCTGACATGGAGAGCCATGCCCCAGGCTCTGGTCACTCATGCCCAACAGTAGCTGACCGTGCTATACTTATTTCTAGCAGCTGGCTTCACAGCAGCAGTGACACCCACTGCAGGACACAGAGACAGAGAGGGACCTGCCTCCACCTGCCTGCCTGGGTGGCCTTGGTAACCAGGGTCTCCGGACCCCAGATCCTCCTGCCTGGTGTCTCTTCGGTACACTGCGACCTCTGAAGGAGCACATCTGGGGCGAGGCCTCCTAAGACAGACGCCTCCAGCTAGCTCCTAGTCTCCTGCAGAAGGAACATGCGATTCTAAAACACCGTTCAGGGTTATTTTTTTCCCTCCGTTTCCCAATTTCTTTTTATTTCCTGTTCTCTGAGAGCAGGGAACAGATTTTCTTGAGTAAGCAGCTCTCCACTTCCTTCTAAACAAGGAAGGTGCCTCTCTCTGTTATTTCACCCACTGTTCAGTCAGTCTCACTCTGAGCAGCCTTCGTTTCTTTCAAACCGTACAACATGAGCACAGACATTCTGAATAGTAAAATCAACAGTACAGCCTGGTATATATTTGCCTCCAGATTTCAAGTTTCCGTTGCAAATAGCTTCCCCAGAGGAGAGAGCGCCCCGCACAGCATGTTCCTACAGAAGCACATCCCGAGGAGCTGTCTGACTTTCCAGGCCGGGCAGCAAGGACGCCGTTCTCCTCAGGCACATAGATGGCGACCGGGTTCTGGGGAGCAAACGAGCCCCCACAATACAGTCCTCACACCCCTCTGCCTGGGGCACCCAGGAAACCCACCAGGATCGGGCAGCGCATGTGGCATGCTCTGTCCCATTCCGTTCTCTTAGACACATGTAGCTGACAGCAGCCTCGCTTTCGAACTAATCTCCTGGATAGAGGGCGAGTCTGGGGTGTCATCTGCCATGTGACAGAGCCCCCACCTTAAGTGGGGACAGCAATGCCTTCCTGCTGTTTCCAGGTCACGCTGTCAGCATGAAGCAGGCGCTCGCGCAGTGAAGAAGGGGGTACGCCATCACCACAAAGATACACACGCTCTGTCCCATTTACCACAGGGCTTCCTCTGGGACCTCGGAAGGGATATCTGTGGCCACACTGCCAAGTCTCACAGCTCCTGCTTAGCAACAGGATGTTCTAAAGAGTTTGTTTCGCTTCCAAAGAAAAGATTAACAAAGAAAATAACTCTCATGTACTTGGATTGCAAAGATGCCCCAAAATACTATGCAGTCTCACATCACATACAGCTGATCTAAAAAGCTGATCCTGCCAGGCGTGGTGGCTCATGCCTGTAATCCCAGCACTCAGGAGGCAGAGACAGGCGGATTGCTGAGTTCAAGGCCTGCCTGGGCTACATAGTGAGCTCAGGGCCAGCCTGAACTACAAAGCAAGACCCTGTCTCAAAAAAAAAAAAAAAAAAAGCTGATCCTACCGAACCTGAACAGAAGGGTGGTTACCATCGGAAAATGAGGCAGGAAGACGGTGGTGACTGCACAATAGATGCGAAGTTACGACTAAAAGGAGGAAAAACTTCTGGTGTTCTACTGCAGCACAGTCAGAGAAACCTCTCCTTGTGAAAAGCTAGAAAAGTGGATTTGGAGCATTCTCACCACAAGAAATGATAAGGTCTAAGTGATGATATGCTAATTATCACTTTTATCATCACACAAGGTATATATGAAAACAACACATTGCTCTCTATTATTGTGTGCAGTTAGTTATAATTATGCAGTTAGTTATAATTATCAGTTATGCATACATTTTATTTTTCCTCCTCAGAAAAGGAAAGGGAGGTAAGATCACAAAAAACTTTTATTTGACTGAACTCGCCCGGTAAAGTAACCCATCATTCACAGCACACAAATTAATACCATCTCTTTAAAATTCAGAACTAATTCCAGACATCAAAACTCCCAAAACAGAAATGTGTCCCTACCATTGGTCGTGGTCCCATACACTTGTAAAGGGGCGTGTGTAGTGTGTCATAGGGTCTCATTTTACACTGGAAGAAATGATAGCTCTGACCCCAAACTGCAGTTCACACGCGTTACTGCTGCAGCCTGTGCTCCAAGATGCCCCCGGTTAGACTGCAAACCTCAGAAAGGCCGCCAGCACTGCCCTCCCTTCCGGTCCCCGAGCACCAGTGACCACTCTCCCCTGCTGGTTGCCAGGGAACTTTTTCACGGACTCAGGGTGACCAAACACATTATGCTGGTTGTCCTGCCCTGTAACATCTCGAACACTTCCTATCGCGGGACAACAACCTTCCACCAGGCTCCGGAGGATCGTGAGCTGAAAAGGAAAGGTCGTTGCACTTGTGATTCCTTTGGGAACTGTAGAAAAATACACCTAACATAAAATGTACCACCTTGACCACCTGCGGGGCTCAGCTCCGTGGAGAGCACGTTCTCAGTGACCGTGACGATACCAAGTGTGCTCTGTCGACTTGACCACACACCGACCTATAGTTCCAACTGGGGAACCCAGCTGCAGAGCCAGCGGTGAGGGTGCAGAGGCATGCCATCTACTGCCACCTTGCAGAAAACTGGCCCACTCTCCCCAGCTGACAGGACTGGGTGTCTGATGGACCTCAGCTGAGATTTCTGCAAAAATCAACCTGGGACAAAAAAGGCCACACCGAGCTACTGGTAATTGCAGAGTGCCTTTGTCCCCCACTGGACTGATTCTTAATAAATCTGGCTTTTCCGTGAAATTCCTTCCCTCCCACCCAAGACTGTGCTCCAGATATACAGTGGGCACAAGGGAGCCCCAAGCAAACAGGAAAGGTGGAAATAAGCACAACGTGCACACGCGATTCTAAAGAAGTGACTTGCAGAGGACAGAGAATTTCAACTGTGAAAACATGTGGTCGATCCGATCAGGCCAAAGGGACCCTGAGGCGCCGGGAAGCAGAGCCCGCAGACTGATACAGCGTGGCGCCCGCCTCAGCCAAGTGAGCATCCGACCGCAGGGAGGCAGAAGGCCTCAGAGTTTACATTTTATGCTAGCAGTGAACATGCAGGCACCTGTAGTACGTCACTAAATCTTCAAAACAGCTACTAGCATCTCCGTTTTACAAGTGACAAAGCGAAACTCAGAAGTCGCTTCCCAGAGAGCTAAAAAGCTCATCAGAGGGATTCAAACTTCACTGTAATTTCTCTTCAATTTAATGCTATTCAATTCATACTACATACCATGGGCCACAGGAAATTTTTTGTAAAGTGGTAAATGAAAAAACAACACAGCATAGATGGCATAATCACAATTTCATTTTTAAAAAGCAACAATTAATCCCATACACAACAAAGTGTTAATGTTATTTCTAAAGAAGGTTATGTAAGATTTTAATTATTTATTATCTTTTTATATATTAAATCATGTTTTCTTCTAATGAGAAAGACATTGATGATATTTCATAAAACCAGCTCTAGTTTCTTGGTCAGTAAATGACCATCGTGACCATCAGTCAGGATGTTGAGCAGTTCAGCAAGACAGAGACCGAAGGGGGCTCCCGGGATAAGTCACGTTCCTAAGGAAAATAAGGAGCCGCCCCAACCGCCCTGTGGGGGATGGGGAAGAAGTCGTGCATATGTCAGGGAAGCACCTGAAAGAAAATACAGCATCCAGAAAGAAAAACTGGTGAGGACAGCTGAGGACACACTCAGGCACCAGCAAGCATGGCTCACCCAGAAAGGGGTTCCAACAGGCAGGGTGGAGTGGGGACCCCCCCCTTCCAGCCTGGGAGGCGCTGAGGGAGAACCTTTCTGAGGGACCATTCCAGAAAGTGCAGAAACTAAGCCCAGAAAGAGCCTGGTGCTGGCAAGAAAGCACACAAATGTCTATATTCGCTGAGATGACTTATCAAGTTCACACAGCGATAAGTTCTCTTTGTGCAGCACAGGTGCAAGCAGCTGAAGGGAGTCAGCTTCCAACGAAGCATGCTCTTTAGCTGAAAGTTACTGTCCGTGTGTCATCATAACTTAAAGAAAATATGTTATGAATTCAGACTAAATCGCCCTTATGAAGCAGTGTGGCAGTTAAGGTAAATTGCCATGATTAAAAGCACAGATTCTAAAAACAGACTTCCGAATTCCAAAGCTTTGCCGTGCACATTTGGCTGAGTCACGTAACCTCTCCAGGCAGCCAGGCTTCCCTTGGAACAGTGTCCACTGCTTAGAGATGCCGGGTGCGAAGTGGCATTCTGAATTTAGGCCTGCACCCCCTCTCCTTGGCACATTCCTTGGCATTTAGTACTTTTACGCTGAAAATGGGCAAATGAAGTGCACCTGCCAGTAACAGGGCCAAATGAAACAGCACAAAGCACCTTGGAAAAGGTCCTCTTGTTGTACCACTACTGATGTAGCACCTTCATAGTATTCTAATTAGACACAGTGTGCAGACATGGGTATAAAAATACCTGTGTGCATGTTTTGTGAAGAATTTTCTTTTAAGTTTTTAAGTATTTACTAAAAAAAAAAAAGGCATGGTGATACAAGTTCAAGCTCAGCCTGGGCAACTTAGACACTAAGGCCCTGTTTCATAATATTAATTAATTAATTTGTTTATTTTTTAAATGGCTGGGGATGCAGTTCAGTGCAAAGGCCCTGTTCAATCTTCAGTACTGGGCACTGGGGGGGGAGATAGCTAGCTAGCTAGATAATGAGAGAAGAGATAAGAACCACCAATCTTGTTTTATTCCAAGCGAGTGAAAGCATTATGTCTTGGCCTTAAAACTCTGTGCCTGGATCTTTAAAAACAGCCATTGCTCGATATGGAAATTTTAAATCTTAAAAGCTTAATTCAGCCTTCTTAGGGAATCTTGTCAACTCACTTTTGAATATTACAAATAAATATGGCGCCGTCCTGGCAAACTGTTATTTTCTGATCTTTCTCTACAGACAGAAAGCCCTAGGTGTCCCCAGCAGTCGTGGCAAACTCTTGCTGCTCCTGAGTCAAACACTTTACCATTCAGTCCACGTGACCAAAACAGAACTACTCTCTGATCTTTCTCGGATGTAAATGTTTGCTTTGGTTACGTAATGTTAATAGAGAAGGTCAATATTCCATGAGCACAATGAAAAATTACTTTTCACTGACCCGGAAAACTGAGCCTGAAGGAGAAACCAGAAGGAGCATATTTGAGACAAGAACTCCAGCTGCCGTCGCTGGCTGCCCTGCCTTGAGTTCAAGCCTCATTCCATTCACACCAGTAATTCCACTGCTGCCTCGTACATTCGCAGAAAGCAAGTTACTTTCTCTGATGGTAGGGACAGAACTCACTGTGAACAGCCCTGGTGTCCCCGGGGGCGCAGGTCTCCCTGCCGCACTGCTCTGCTTCTCCCATGGGGCAGCCCGCCGCCGCTGCTGCCAATGTCTGGGCTGATGCCCCGGAAGCCCACTGGTTGCTGGGCAACAGCCCCTTGTGAGCTCTCTATGGGGTCCACCAGGCAACAGGACAGGGTGGGGCCCAGGAAAGCTGGGTTAGCAGGACCAGCGCTTCTGCTTCTCTCGGACCGAGAACCTAGCTGTGCCCTGCGCGGACTCTCAGGAAACTCCAGACAAAAGTCAGAAGAGCCCTGACGTGCACCCTGAAAAGGGTTCTTGACTTAAACTTAGGCTTTGAGACTTAGAGAAACTGACAGGAAAGAAAAACATCAGAACCTACATCCAACATCATCTAAATATTAAAAGAGAAGGCTATTTCTTATTCAATCACATTTAAAATATGATTTTCAACTGGGCATGGTGCCTCAGGCCTGTAATGCCAGCACTTGGGAGACAGAGGCAGGAGGATTGCTGTGAGTTTGAGATGAACTTGGGCTACATAGTGAGTTCAGGGCCAGACTGAAGTACAAAGCTTTTTTTTTTTTTTTCTTTTTTTTTTGAGACAGGGTCTCACTTTGTAGTTCAGGCCGGCCCTGAGCTCACTATGCAGCCCAGGCAAGCCTGGAACTCAGCAAGTCTCCTGCCTCTGCCTCCCGAGTGCTGGGATTACAGGCGTGAGCCACCATGCCGGGCACTGTGGTATTGATTGCTGGTGGGCGTGAGTCTCCACGCCCAGCATTGTATGCAGTTACCAGGGATCGAACTCAGGACTTTGTGCTTGCGAGGCAGGTGCCGGAACCACTGAGCTAACACTCCGGCCCAGCAAAGCTTTTTTTTTTTTTTTGAGACCTTGTCTCAAAAAAAAAAAAAAAAAAAAGACTTTCAAAGCTTCATAATTTCAAATAAATTTGAAGTCTAGCTACTTTTTATTCATAGATGAAAAGTGAACTAAGTTTAAGATAGAATCACATTACTCTCATGAAAAAACTACTGAACATGAAATTCTATTCCAGTATAGCATTTTCTAGGGAAGGCCTGACCCACACATGTCCCATGTTAACATCTCCATATTGCACACCCTGACACACAAGCGACTCTGAGTTAGTCAGACTTTCCATCCATACCTGACAGACAATCTACAGGGCAACTACCCAGCTACCCAACCTAAGAACTTATGCACCCAAAACATGAGTGAGCCCCGCCATCTCCCCGAAGGTCCCCTCCTCCGTGTAGGGAAGAGGCACGGACTCAACAGGTCAGGACTTCCAGCCCCTGCTCCACAGAAGTACACTCCCAGGTCAAAGCCCTCACCCCAGTCCACGCTGCGCATGTTCGGCAAGGGGCTCCATTCTATTTTCCAGCCTCCGGCCCATCTGGGCTGGCACAGAGTACACACTCCATTATATTGAATTAATCACAGATCCACAAACACAACACGCACTTCGGGTCTCTATTCCTTCCTGGCATGAATGGTCAACTGCCCGACAAGTGGTGTTTAACTTTCAAGATCTACCAGAAATGTCCCCTCCTCTGAGCAGCCAACCCTGACTGGAAACAACTTACAGACACCTCTGAGCTTGTTCAGATGAGACTCGCTGCTCTGCTGACCCCAGTCACATCGCTCTGCAGTTGTTCGCCTGCCCAGCAGTGATCTTCGCCTCTTCAGGGGCTGTGACCCTGTGCTGTTCAACTTGACTTCTGGAAACCTAGCACTTCCCTTAGCATGAAGGGGTATTTAAACTATAGTTTATGAATAACTAGAGGACAGTCCTCCTAAGAAAAATTGTCAAATACATGAGGAATTAGCATTCTAAAATGCCTAACTTCCCAAGAGGCTATTACCCTATAGAAGGAATGGAAAGTAAAAGAAAATAAGGACCAAAATCTAAAACAAGCCAGTCTCCTGACTCCTGGGTTTGTTTCCTTCTGTTAAACTACAAGGAACCATTGTAGAATAAATAATGAAATGATCTAATGCATCAGATGTGTACTCTGTGTGTCCAGCATAAGACCAGGCCTCACACGTGCTAGGCAACGCTCTGGTCCTGAGCAGCACCCCGCCCGTGTCCCTGTTACTGTGGTCACAATAACACAAAAGACAAGGGAGCATGTTCAAACTGCCTGTCAGAAGCCTGTTCCAGACCCAGGCTGAGGGAAGGACATCCCCTTCTGACCAGCGACTCTTCAAGTGACTTCGTCTACCTAGTTTACCTAGGCATCTTTGCTGTAACTAAATCACAGGTGAGTCTAAAGTAATTTAGAGCAATTCACACAACGGCGTTCGGTCAGCATCCTCTTCCCCCATCCAAGGGCAAACAAGGAATTAGACAAGAACAGGCCGTGCACGGAAGCTCACAAGCTCACAGCCAGAGCAGCATCACAGACTCACTCAGCCTGCTCTCTCACCGTGACCTTGGGAGCTGCATGGACATAGAAGCCTCCCTTCTCAGGTTCTCCGGAACTTGATTTCATACACATTATGTACACATGCTGCCATACGTGTTATATTCGAAGTAATACCATTTTGTGAATGGAACTCATCTGAACAAACCACGGGAATTCTGAGCAGGAGAAATCTGAGTTATTAGCTCCTTACTGTCCTCCCCATGAGCTTGTGGGCTCTTACACTGCTCAGGCTGCGCTGCCTCAACTGCGGAGCCTGTACTGCTAAGAAGACTTGACGGCAGGTCAGAAGGCATTCACCAGCACACGACCAGTTTGGTACATTGAGGGAATTTGACTTGATAGGGTATATCTAAAACTGTACATTAAAATAAAATAGACATATTAAAAATAAAATAGAGGGCTGGAGATTTAGCTCAGTGGTTTTGGCGCCTGCCTCACAAGCACAAGGTCCTGAGTTCGATCCCCGGTGACCACATACAATGCTGGGCATGGTGAGTCACGCCTGTAATCCCAGCACTCGGGAGGCAGAGACAAGAGGATTGCTGAGCTCTATGTTTGCCTGGGCTACATAGTGAGCTCAGGGCCAGCCTGAACTACAAAGCGAGACCCTGTCTCAAAAAAATAATTAATTAAGTAATTAATTAATTAAATAGACACATTAAAATAAGCACCCTGTTTATCACAGTAAAATTGCAAGTACACACTGTGCCTCCACTATACAAATAAGCTAACAATCCAAAGGTCAAAGTAAAATGCAAAATGTATATAAATTTCTAAGGTGAATAAGAAATTCCAAATAAACAGTCTTTTCTATGAATAATTTTGCCTCTAGAATTGACTTTTGTCCCTAGATTTCTGGGACTTCTTTGGAGGAAGAGAAGCCCTTTTCTTTGAAGTCGCCCCTTAGACTACATGAATAGGACACTTCATAGATATATCCAGACACACACACAGCCTCAACTCTAGCCTGTCACCGCTGCATTTCAACTCAGAAAGTACCAACCCACTGAGAGTATAATATTAATTTTAAAACTGCACTTTAAACTTTATAACTTTTTTTTAAATTTTGGGTTTATAATCTTTCTTTCTTCAGTATTCACCTTAAATCTGCAACTACTGTCCAGAACCAGCCTAAACCTGGCTCATATGAAATACGACCCTCCAGATAAAGTAACGGTCACAATAATGGAGGTACACTGAGGGCTGGGGAAAGCGCTAGGCCTTTGACAACCATTCACTACCACAAAATACCACATGTGCACAGTGCATCTCTGGGCAACAAATAAACCAAAAATGCAAAGGGGAAACGACCTGCAGCGGTGAGTAAGCTGCAGAGCTGACTGAAATCCAGGTCTGACTCTAACCCTGTTCCCTAACTACCATCTTGGTCAGACAACCACTGACATAATTGGCAGACTTGCCACCGACCGAAGGCCTCTGATACTGCACTGATTCTTCTAATGACCATGTCCCCCTCCTGTCTGAGAATACAAATCGCTCTGTGCTCGTCCGCATATGAACCAATCATGCCTGCCCCGTGAATTACTGATGACCGGATCCCCTATGGTACTCAGGTAGGAGCCCGACCCCACATTCCCCGCAGCCTCCCGTTCCGAGGCCCTCGCTGCCTACCCCGCTGCGCGCACACCCATCTCCCTCCCTGCCGGAGCCCTACACAGTTCCCCTCACTCTCTCCCGTGTGGGCACCTCTGTCCTAGTCGCTCCCTCACTCAGAGACAGACGCCTTATCCACCCACCCTTCACAGACCGGCCCAATTTCCCTGGCCTCCGCACAGTCTCTCTGACGAGCCTGGAGCTTCTCTCTCCTTGAGCATCCAGGCTCCTGCGGCGTCCATGAGCCACATTCACTCCTGACCCGGAAACCCAGAGCCAGGACTCAGACATCCAGCCGCCCCATGGTCCCTCTCTCATCCGGGCTGCTCTCTGCAGAGCCCAAGGCAAACCCAGGCGGAGGCTGCTCAGGTCTCCTGTCCTTAGGCCACAGGGTGGGCGCGAGGTCCTTCCAGGAGGAGGAACTGAGAGGCAGGAGGCTTCTGAACGTGCGTCAGCCTTTCAGCTTCCCCTTTGAGGCCACAAATGCTTCATCAGCTTCCCCGGGGACGGAGCCCATGACGCCCACAATCTACGCTCTGCTGGGTTTCAAGTCCTCTTGGGAATGAAGGCAAAAGGGCTTGTGCAGCACTTCAGGGTTCGGTGTCATACCTGGCTCCAGGGGCTCCCCGTGGAAATAATGATTTCTTTAAACAACTAACTAATATAATTGCCCAAGATACAGGCATCTTCTTCACACACACATGCACCCTCACTTCTACAAATGTTTTCTGCCTGAGCTACATTTTTCTGGTCCAATAAAATTACTCTGGAAACAAACCGCCTCGTGGTCATGACACAGAATTACGCTCAGGAAGAGCACCGCCCCTTCTCCCCTTCCCTGGCTTTATGCCTAAGACTATCGACTGGACCTCAGTTTCCTCATTATTTCAGTCTCAAAAATGAAACCCCAGGTTCAGGGATTCAGGTGGTATCACACGGACCATGGAAACACAAGGGCCTGAGTTTGATCTCTGTACTGAAAAGAAAAGAGAGAAGGAAGGAAAAGAAAAGAGGTCTTGCTAGCCCTGCTGTCCACACACCTCCTGGAGAAGACAGGGCACAATTTTCTAGCTCCATTAAAATTTTCCACTGAAGGAAGAGCAAACCCACTGAGAAGACTGCCGATGCTCATCAGTTCTAAAAAGGCAATTTGCAAATTGCTCTTTCTCTTTTTGTTTGAAAAAGTGGTCTTGATTAAGCCTGATTTACTCTCATCTAACATTAAAAAACATCAGGCAAAAATCTTACTGAGAAACAGTGCAAACATTTTTTTCAAAATGATTTTTGCTGTACTT
>PVIC010040121.1:0-16805 GCA_004025085.1 Thryonomys swinderianus | reverse complement strand
AGCTCACTGTGGAGCCCAGGCAAGCCTCGAACTCAGCAATCCTCCTGTCTCTGCCTCCCCAGTGCTGGGATTACAGGCGTGAGCCACCACACCTGGCACTGTGGCATGTGGTATTGATTGTTGGTGGGCATGAGTCTCCACGCCCAGCGTTGTATGTGGTTACCGGGGATCAAACTCAGGACCTTGCGCTTGCGAGGCAGGTGCCGGAACCACTGAGCTAACCCTCCGGCCCACACACATGCTTTTTTTAAGACAAGGTCTCACTAAATTGCCAAGGCTAGGGTTGAACTTGTGATCCTCCTGCCTCAGGCTCCCTTAGTGCTGGGATTACAGGTGTGTATGCCACCATGCCCAGCTCTCAAGTGGTGCCATTTTCTTCTTGTTAAAGGGTAAGTAGTATTCCAGTGTGTGTGTGTGTAGTATCATGATTTCTTTAACCACTGACCCATCACTGAACACTTAGATTATTCACAAGTCCTGACTGTAGTGACTAGTGCTACAGTACACACAGGCGGGCAGACCTCTCTATGGAGTGCTGATTCCATTGCCCTTGGGGATGTACCCAGAAGAGCAGTTACTGGGTTTATTCTGTTTTTTTTTTTTTGTACATCCCCACTTTTTTCTGTAGTGATTTATGCTGGGATACTTTTGCATTTGGAGAAAAATTGCAGATAGAGCAGAGGGAGTGTGTGCATATCCTTGCCTGGCTTCTCTGGTGTGAGCTGGTCACCATAACTGTTGGAGGGGGGAGGCTAACATGGGCGCATCATGACTGGCCAAACTCCAGGCTAAGCTGCAGAGGCTCTCACAGGGCCACTGCTGACCTCCAAAGGCTACTTGGCAACCTGGAGACATCCTAATTGTCACACTGGTTGGTGGGCGGGTACTGTAGCTGTTTGGCATCCCATAGGGCACCAGGAGTCTCCGTCATTTCTCTCCCAATACCCCAGGAGTGATCCTGGCCAAAGTGGCAGGGGACTGGCTTCCTTCGGCTTTCTCCTGTCTCACCACTGGTGTTGCTTTTCCTATTGCAGGATTGGAACCAGGATCCCACAGTGTCCTTTGCCACTTCCATTTGTGTCATAACTGTGTGCCAGGTGACTGGCTGAGTCCTGGACATTCATACTTGTCTGTGTGCCCACTGAGGACAGGGGCATTTGCCCACGTTGTCCAAAAATATGAATGTGATCTTTAATGGCTGCTTATTATTCCACTTGCCATCGGCTTTGATGCATGAGCCATTCCTTATGGTTAGACACTTTGTTTGTTCCTGGATGTTTACCCACATACGGTGATTGTTTCCAGGCTTAAATCTTTATTCACATTTCGGGTTATTCCTGAGTCAGCTGTGTAGCAGTGGGGCCAAGGGGGCAAAGGATGTGGTCAGTAGACATGGGTCTGTGGGAGGGTACCAGCCCAGGGTGTGCGAGGCCCACCTCCCACCTAAAAAAAAAAAAAAAAAAAAGGAAGTGGGGCCAAACAAGGGCTAGGCTGTAGCAGGTCTCTATAAAGCTGTCATTTGAGATGTCAGTGGCTTCCTGTTGGTGGCTTGAGTCCTCCATACAACGCCGTATCTGTTCTGGGGGGATCTGACCCTCACCGGCTGGGAGGTAGGAAGGAGGTAGAGTTTCTATTTCAGATCATTTAGTAACTGTAGCTGATGGCCGCCTCTGCCCAGGCTGTTTTGAGTCACTTAATCTCCTTTGGTGATGAGATAAGCCAGTCAGACAGCCCTAAGCCCCGGTTCTGTTGGAGCCTTGGTATCAGGTGCGTTGTTTATGGTTGTCAATTATGACCATAGTGAAAATAGTAATGTTAATAAGAACAACCGCTGTCACCAAGCCACCCTGTTACAAAGTCTCTGGCAAGTGCCACGTACGTGGGTGTTGTGTCATATTCTCTCAGAGCCCCCTGAGCAGATGACAGAGTGAGGGAGCCCTGGTTTCCCTCTTGTTTGCTGGGCTCTGTCCCTCCACATTTCCACTTCATACTCTGATTTCCGGCAGAGAAAACATTCACATGTGCTTAGCTCAGCTGTGTCTCAGGCTCATCTGCTCCTGCCTCCCTCTTAGACTGCAGTCACCTTTGGGTGACCAGGGAACATTAGTCATGAAACCATGCACACTTCCCTCTGTCTGGGTTCTTCTGCAAGTGGCACCTCCCCAAATCCTTATCACAACCCTGAGAGGTAGACAGACAGAAAAGTGAGACTGTTAAGAGCTTGTGTAAGCACCTAATAGCAAACAGCCGGGCCTGGGCTTAGCTGGGAGTTGAGCTTGAACAGTCTGAAAATCAGTCCAAAGCTAATGTGACTGCAACAGCTTCCGTCAAGCAGGAAGGACATGTGTGTGTTCCCTGCCCGCAGCCTAGGCCTAGTGCCTGCATATAATAGGCGCTCTGTACTGATGGGCTTCTGGTCCCGGTCCACAGCTGCAGGGAGCTGCAGTGTGTCTGGGGATTAGGTGACTGTGAGCTTTGTTGAGGTTCACACACTTTGTGTAGTCGGTGCTGCTATTGTTATTTAGTTTCTGGCATTGAATCTCAGATATTCAGGGTTTTAGTTTGTGCTAAGGGGTCTGGTTTGGTGTTGGTTGTCAATGTCTTTGGCTGAAAGAGAAGAACAGGATATTTTTGTGCTGTTTGGCTCTGGCCTGAGGTTTGGCCCACGGGACAGTGTGCGTCATGAGAGGTTTTGGTCTGGCCAAGTCTGGGTGCCTTTTTAGTTCCAAATGTGAGCAGGGAACAGGATCCCAGGGTCTTGCAGCTCCTCCCCCATGCCAGGCTGCATTCTGACCAATGTGAGGGGCTTCAGGCGAATCTCCTAACCTCTCACCAGCTCAGTTTCAGCACCTGCAGAGAGGAAGCAGTGGTATCTCTGGAGGACTCG
This sequence comes from Thryonomys swinderianus, assembly GCA_004025085.1. Lineage (NCBI taxonomy): Eukaryota > Metazoa > Chordata > Mammalia > Rodentia > Thryonomyidae > Thryonomys > Thryonomys swinderianus. The sequence goes on along the minus strand of PVIC010040121.1, from coordinate 13,918 downwards.
GTGTGTAGTATAGACAAAGCCAGTCACACAGTAGGTGCTGAGTCAGTGTTTGCAGCAGATGCTGGCACCAGACACCTAAGAGATCCTCCGTTCAGTTCAGTCGCATGGCCAGGCCTGTTCTGTTTGTCTGGAGTCACTGGAGAGCAAGTCACTCGAGGTCCCGCCTCTGGCTAGAGGGGCTCTGGGAAGTGCTCATGTCATGAAGACTGCTGTATGTCAGCACGTGGGGAGAGTTTGGAGAAAGGAATGAGCAGGTGGAAGGCTCAGGAGGGCCTGGCCGGGCGGGGCTGGGGGCTGTGAGGATTCCTGCAGTGGTTCAAGTAGACACACAGATGCAGGCCAGGGCTGGTGAGGGCAATGAGAGGCGGGCAGAGCCTTGATCAGCATGGATCATCATCAGGGTTGGGCTGCAGGAATAGCTACTGGGTTGGATACCGGTAGGGGAGAGAGAAGAGTCACATGGCCCAGGGTTTGGGGCCTGGCAGCCTGGGGAGGATGGAGCTGTTCAAGAAGTTAGGGAGGGGGGTAGGAAGGAAGCAGATCAAGTTTCAGGAGTGGACTCACTGGGGTTCTTTCTGCCTGCCTTCCTTATCCACCTCTTTGAGTAATTCCTGTCTGGCCATGTCTAGGGGTTTTGGTGGTAAACCCTGCTTTTTGTGGAGGTCTTCCAGGCCTTGGTGTTTAAAGCAATGTGGCTGGATTTCAGACATTCCAGGCTTAGGTTGTTAGAAGAGACATGGAAATCTTGTGACCCAAAAGGACTGATAAATGCAAGGCAGAAGTTTGGGATGGGACCTTATGTGGGTAAATTCTGGGAGCCAGAAGTCGGGGAGAGGGGGTCATTACTGTGTGACCCTGAGCAATTGCTCGTTCCCTTTTTCTGAATAATGAAAGATTGAATTGGAGTCTCCTAAAAGTTTGTTCCTTGCACATTTCCCCAGTTGTACAGGTCCAGTAAAGAGTAGAACTATGGGGTCAGACAGATGAGTTTGGATCTAGCCTTTCTTGCTTGAGTCAGTGGCTTCAGGTCTCTATTTCTCAACTGGCATCTCATTGTGGAGACCAGTGGGGAGAATGCCAGGTGCACAGTAGGTGTTGACCGCATGGGAGCTGCTGTCTTCCTGCCCAGGTGTCTTATCTGAAAAGGGGGCCCAGGGGCTGCAGGCCACTGGCTGAAGGATGATTTGCCACTCAGGACACTAGAGGGCGCTCTTTTCTCACAAATCACTTCCGTGGTGGCTTCCTGTCACACCTGAACTCTCCAGGTCTTCTTAACAGCCTCCTCCCCTGACTCATTTCACAGCTGAGGTGACTGACAGAAGGCTTATTGGTCCAAAGGTCACACAGAGAGAGGGGTAGCATCAGAATTAGGATCTGTGATGGGACTTTTTCCACGTTAGAGCCTCTAGAAGACAAATGTCAGGAGAGGATGAGGTTGGGCCTCTGTTTTCCAGGTTCCTCACCTGTGGATTTCACCAAGCAGGGATTGGATCTACTCAGAGAAAAGTTGCTACCTATAGTGAATATATACAGAGCCCTTTTCTTGTCATTATTCCACACACAATACAAGAACTGTTCATCTCTTATTTACCTGACATCTAGAGATGGCTTGCAGTGCCCAGCAGGCTGTGGCCAGGTTCTGTGAATGTGCTGCGACTCTTTGTGAGAGGGACTTGATTGTGCACAGGGATGCTGGGGCCCATGCCCAGGGAATGCTGCAAATCCTAGCATGTTGGTGCTGAGAGACAGAGGTCACCCTTGTTTGTGGCAGGCTGTAGACCACTGGAAGTAAAAGGTCAAGAGGTTTTACGCTGGCCCATGTCCATTGTATCATCCACTTTTGTCACTGGCCAGCAAGGAGACTTTCCAGAGCTGAAAGGGACTCAGCTTTGGGGGTTTGGAGCTGAGTAGATCAGGGTTTCCATGGGGAGCAAGGTGACCCAGGTCAGAGGAAAGCATCCCTGAAGAGGGATACAAGATGCAGGGTATGATTTTGACTGTGTGACCTCATGCTGGTTCTACCCAGGCTGGCTTCTCTGAAAAGGCGCTGTCACTGTTTACCCGCCTAGTGGGTGTTGAAGGGAGGGTGTGTGTGTGGGGGGCTGGAGTAGTGGTGGAGGCCCCCCCCAGCTTTGGAAGAAGCTGAGGATGTCTTCGTGTCTGTCGCGGTGATCAGACCACTGTTGAAATACTGCAAAGGCGAAGCAGGACGTGGGTGAGGAGGCTGTCAGAAATGCAGGCTGACTCATTGTAGTTTATGGAATAGTGGTTACCAGAGGGAAAGAAGGGCGAGGGAGGGAGGTTCACGGGTACGGGGTGCTGTCAAGGCCAGGAATGACTTGTTCGTGTTGGTGTGGTAGGGGGTCTATGGCTGACAACAATGGTTCATTGGATGTTTCAGAATAGCTGAGAGGATTTTGAATGTTCTCAACACAAAGAAATGATAAATATATCTTTCAGTTACTCTGATCTCATCATTGCACAATGCATACATGTACTAAAATGCCACACTGTACCCCCAGATATGTACAGTATTATGCCAGTTTTGATTTTTCTTTGTATAGTACTAGGGGGGTTTAACCCAGGACATTTGCACTGAGCTGTATCATCAGGCTTTCCAAAAAAATTTTTTTTTTTTGAGACAGGGTCGCCTTAAGTCACTAAATTACTCAGACTGGGCTCTAACTTGCAGTCTTCTTGCTTTGGTTTCCTGGAATATTAGAGTTGCCAGTATGTGCCACCATGCCTGGCTTGTCACTTAAAAATTTTAAAACTATTGGGGCCAGAGGGTTAGCTCAGTGGTTCCGGTACCTGCCTCGCAAGTGCAAGGTCCTGAGTTCGATCCCCGGTAACCACATACAATGCTGGGCGTGGAGACTCACGCCCACCAACAATCAATATCACATACCACAGTGCTGGGCGTGGTGGCTCATGCCTGTAATCCCAGCACTCAGGAGGCAGAGACAGGAGGATTGCTGAGTTCAAGGCTTGCCTGGGCTACATAGTGAGCTCAGGGCCAGCCTGAACTACAAAGCGAGACCCTGTCTCAAAAAAAAAAAATTTTTTTTTAAAAAAACTATTAAAAAGGGGGAAAAAATGAAAGAAACTTTACAGGTTAAAGAAAATCTTGTTTTTCATAGAATTTCCAAGGTTAAGAGAGAGATAACTGTCTCTGTTGATGATAGAGTCTGTTGAATGTTCTATGAGGATTTTATGTCAAGCAGTTATATTAATAAGATGCGACTGTGTTCATGTTGACCCCGTACTGTTCCCTAGTCACAACGGCAGTGTAATAACACAGTAACAGGTTTCCATTCTGTTCTTCCCCTGTGTTTTCAGTGGGAAACAAACACGCAAAACAGGCGCAACACACTGAGCCGCTTAAATAAAGGAAATGTGTTGTGTCACGGTGCTGGAGGCCGGAAGTCAAGGGCAGGGTGTGGGCAGGTTCGTGTGTGCTGAACTCTGTCCCAGGCTTGAAGATGGCGCCTTACTTGTGGCTGCTCCTGTGGCCGGCCTCACTTTAACCACATCACCTCTGTCTGCTGTCCAGATACAGGGCCAGGGATTTAGCTCAAGTGGTGCTGTGCCTACGTTGATCTCTAGGGTTGGGCTCTGCCCTAAGAATGTGGCAGGGGCGCCATTTGGCCTGTAGCAGCCATGTGCTCCACAGAGTGCTGTTCCGGTCTGTCCTTGGGGTGGTCCTGGGAGGGTGCTCGGAGAGGTCGCAGACCGGTGTCGGGTCAGTGATCGTGTGACCCCTGGTGGTTTGTGTTCATGGCCGGGCAGCCTTCCTTAGCATGTCATATTCTATGGAAGTTTCAGATATTTCCTCAGAGCCTCTCAGCGCTCTCACATCACCTTGTTGAAAGTCTATGTTGGAAAAGATCCTGACGAGGGGGGCAGAGGACATTGCCAGCTCTCAGTGCCACCCTAGCCCGCCTGGCCACCTTCCCAGGGGCCGTGCCATGCCGTGGCCACCCCTCCCAGCTTTGACCCTGACCGCTGTGTTTGCCGAGCAGCCCGTGCTCAGTGAAAGCGGCCTTTGTCCTCCATTTCGTTGCTCCCGGAGGGCTGACCTAAGTCCCATCTTGGGAACAAAGTGACAACCTGCCACGTGAGTTCAGGTTGGCCTGGTGGCCGCTGAGTCATGCAGGCTTGCTGAGCAGAGTGGTGGTCTTGCTTAGGGTGGGTGAGGCCCTGGGTCCTGTGTGCACAGAACATCACGGGTTGCCGAGTTTGTTTGTTTTTTTTTCTGTTCCTGTTTGTCAGACTGTGCTGGGTGCCATGGGGTGGGCCGGCAGGGGCTGCGGGAGGTGGTGCCATTGGTCCACCAGTATTTGTCACACCTTGCCACTTGTAGACATGGCAGGGAGCATCTCACCCATGGGCCCTGAGGGAGATGCTGTCAGGTGGGACCCAGGTGGTCTGCTGCCCTCTGATTTGGAGCCTGGAGAGGGAGCCTGGGATCACCCTCAGGCCTTATCATCCCCTGTGCTGGCACCCAGGGTGACCTGGCCTGTGGCAAGGCCTCTTACATGGCACATAGGTCATTTCTGCTGCTTGTTCTTGGACCCCGAGGTCACAGGGGAGGGACACGGACTCCCCCTCTCTATGGGGAGTGGCCCAGGAGAAAATGTCCCCAGACCGTAGGACAGGAGGGGCAGCCTCCAAGCCTGTGTTTCTCCTGGCCACATCTGCCAAGGAGGAGGGAGGGGCTGAGGTGGTGAGGAGCTGGGAGCCAGCGCAGAGCCCTTCTGGAAAGGTGAGGGCTGTGTCCTGCCCTAAGCAGAGAATATTCCTTGAGTTCTTACACACTCTTCCTTGGGCATCTGAATCATCCTAAGAGAATGAGCTGAGCTCTGAGCTTAGCATAAGATACCAGAGGGCCCAACAGGGCTGGGGTCCTGGGCAGGGGTGCCATGGGAGCCAGCAACACTGCTTGACAGCAAGTGGGCACGCTAGAGACCTGGCCAGTGCCAGAGCAGAGGCCCCTGAACTCAAGACGCTGGGGTGTGAGCCTCGAGGCCCAAGAGTGGGCAGGAGCCATTGGACAGACCCCTTGCAGGATCCCCGGAAGCCTCATTTTCCTGCCCTACTGCCTTCCCCCATATTTAGTTAGAAAGTTGAAACCTCAGGTATCTCCCAGACTCCCTCTGTCTTTTAGAACCACCAGAATTTCTTGGGGAAAACCTCACACTTAGAGCATTTTTTTTTTCTTTTAGTGGTACCAGGGATTGAACTCGGGCCCTTGTGCTTCCAAGGTAGGTGTGGTACCACTTGAGCTAAATCTTTGGCCCTCTTAGAGCACTTTTTGAAGGTCTTGTTGCATGAAAAGGTCTCATGGCTGACTCTCTTCTTCTATAAGGAAACCAGACTTGCTGGATACTGAACCTTGGTGTATAGCACACACCACAAAGCACACTTTTCTGTCATTTCTGGGAGTTCAAGTGGTACCATCAGCAAGCACTATTATTACCATCATTTGATCAGAGGCTCAGTGATTTGCCCAGGGCTGTTGTTGACTCGCTCTCCCCAGGCTGGTCCTTTCTCTGCCATTTTTCCTCCTCCTTTTCTTTGTTGATAATGCTCTTCCATTGGACCTGGGTTACTTTGGAGTGTGGGCCCCCCTGAGGGCAGGTCTTCCTCTGTCTTGCTCATGGCTGTGCCCCCCGAGTCCAGCACAAGACTTGGTTCACACAGTGAATGCTTGTTGAAGGACTGAAGGAAGAAGTGAAGGAGAGGTGAAGTACCAGGTAACCCTTTACAAACAGAAGTGCTTTTGTTTATGATGATGACCATGTTGAGATGATGATGTGGATCCTACCCTCAACATTGATCTCACACTTTTAAAAACAAACTTCTCCTTCCTTTGTAAACCAGTTTCCTTTGTAGGAATGTGACATTTTGTATTTTTCCTCTTGGAGTCGAATGAGGGTGTATCTTCTCTGAGAATGTCACCAGAGAAGGGATGGTGAACATTTCCTTCAGAAATTTCTGTGTAAAAAGTTCAGGCGAGACAGAACTGCACTTGAAGATAGCAGTTGCCATGGCTACGGGGGACACGGTAGTCGCTGGCTTACACAAAGTCTCCAGTCAACCTCCGCCAGCCACCACTCCAATCCAGGGTTGTGCAGGAAGAGGTGAGAGGAGGTGCCCACCCCCCAGTCCCTGCTGGACCCACTAGCTGGAGGGCAAGTGCTTGTGAGTGTTGCCCTTGGCTGTGTCCATCTGGGTTAGTCCCGACCCCACCCAGTGGGGGTTGGGATTGCCACCCACATTTCCAGACAATGGACTCCCCAGAGTGAGTTGAGTGCTTGTGTGTTCATTCATTCTTTCTTGATCTGTTTGTTCATTTATTCATGCACCAACTCAACAGATACTGACCAAGCCCTTTCTCTGTGGCAGACACTTGGGAGGCACCAGGCCTCAGTGGTGGGTAGGAGCACAGTCTCTTCCCCAAACCAGCATGTGTGCTAGTGGGAGATGGATTGTGTAAGGGGAGCATAAACCCAGCCATCCCCCATACTGTTGGGTGTGTAAGGACAGTCAGACAGGGTCATGTGGCAGGCAGACTGTGACCAGAAAGGCTTCTCAAGAGGCTGAGATCTGAGTGGAGAGCTGGAAGGGGTCAGCTGTTCAGAGAAGGGCGGTTCAGGCAGAGCCAGCAGCACATGCAAAGGCCCGGGGGGTGGGGAGTGAACTCAGATTGAAGTTTAGTGAGGCCAGCATGGCCGGTCTAGTAGGGAGCCAGGAGAAGGCACAGTGGGAATCTCTGGGGCCAGGGCAGAGTGTTCCATGTGTGTCCTGGTGGTAGGAGGAACAGAGGGAGCTTAGCGGAGGGTCACGTGATGGGAAGGAAGCTTCTGGGACATCCAGTCTGGACAGAGGCAGAATGGAAGTCCGGCCCAGAGGTGGCATCAGTGGTTCCAGTTGCTCATTTGGCCAGAGGACACAAGACTTTGTAGGGACTGTTGGTGGGAAACACTACATAGTAGCAGGTGTGGCACTTGCCCAGTGCCTCACACAGGACTAGGTGCCCAGTGGGCACAAGACTGTATCTGTGTGGTCGTCCCCTCCACCAGCTTCTGCTCATTCTGTGCCCATGAAAACACTGAGCTCCTGGCAGCTCTACTGCATGCAGTGAGGGTGGCGGTGTTGGAAAAAGCCTTGGTGCCGGTGGGGAGGTGGTTATTGTTATAGTCCCACCTTAGCTCGTGTAGGCTCTGGGGCGCCCAGCTGCACACGCATATGCACACTCACACACGTGCACACACTTGCATGCTGTCCCTCCTTTCTGCATGATGCACAGACTGGTTTGCAGCACTTGCTTCTGCTTTGTCCCCGTGTGTTTCAGGAGGGAGCTCAGAGAGGGAACTTGAGAACCGTCACAGGACCTGCTGCTGCTCTCTGTGCCCTGGCAGGAGAAAGCAGCGCTCACCAGTCTGTGCCCGAGCTCTTCCTGGGAGAAGCGAGTTGCTGTCCAGACCCCAGTAGCACATGTGCTACAGCTTTGGGGAGACCTCAGACCGCAGGTGGCCCAGACACCAGTGCACATTTGCCTGAGCTTCAAGCTGGGGGTGGGGCGAGGAGAGGGAAGGAGCCAGCAGCTAGCATTGCCCAAGGATAGACTTTCTAGTAAGTGGCTGGGCAAGAGGGCCCCAGGGACCCCTCCTGTGGGTGAGGAGAGCAGAGGCCTGGGCTGCACAGCAGGCTGGAAGGAGGTCATTCATTCCTGATCCCACTTTTCAGGAAGGGCTTAGGATAGTGGGACCAAGGGCTAGAGAGGTGTTAGAAAATACACTCTGAGCCTTGAGTAAGGTCACCTTGAAGGAGATGTGTCACTAACTTGACTGGTAAGTCTGTGGGCTATATTCGAGAGTGACTCTGTGTTCAGTGGCCATCCTCTGTATCCTGGAAGGCTCAGGACGGCTGGGACCCAGTCTTCTTCCTTCTGTTCTTGCCCCTTCTTGCACACAGAGCCTCACAGGCATGGCTGGGCCTGGCTCTGTGCCCAAGTTGGTCACATCCTCAGGGTCATTTATTGAGGCCCTCATGCCTGGGTCCTCTGGGAAGCAATGAGATGGAGCACACGTACCCCGTCTTCTGTGCAGCTCCCCCCGACTGAGAAGGCTTACCCTAGAGAGGTCATGAGGAGGCTGCCAGCCTGCAGGCCGCAGACCCAGAGTGCAGCATGGCTCTGCCACAGCACTGATTATCTGGGCTTCCATTTTCTCTGCTGCAAATGACAGGCACCATCTGCTCTATGATGTGATGTTAGAGCCCACAAGGAAATGAGCACCCCACACTGAGTCCCCCGGACTTGCCCCGTCCACCTCATCCACCCCCACAGCCCCGCTTGCTTTCTCCTGTGGCTCTGTTGCTTCCCTGGCCCTTTGTAGTCTCAAGGACCGGAAACTGGCTGGTTGGCCGCTGGCTTTCTCTTGCCTCCTCTCTGGCCCTGCTGTTTTCTGGCCGGAATGGTGTTTCAAGGACAGTGCAGAGGGAGGAAGGCTGGCTTTCCATTTGGACCCCTGCAGCAGGACTGTCCCTGGGCTCAGCCTGAGGAAGAGGACAAGGAGCCACAGGGCTTCCGGTTCCCTGTCTGCTGCAGGTTGCAGGCAGAATGCTGGGCCGGGACCCCTTCCTGTCCTCACTGTGCTGTGTACTGAAAAGTGCAGCCCAGAGCATGTGGGGAATGGTGTCCGCCTGGGTTTCCTCTAGCAGAGGACCATCCTCAGAAAACCTGGTGAGCCCCGCGGCCCACATGCACCAGCACCTGGGGACTCAGGAAGAATTTGGGGGCTCAGCACGATGGGTAAGGCTGCTCATTGACAGCCCTCTGCAGAGGTTGCCTCTCTGGCCAGGTACCAAGCATAAAGCACTTGGGGGCCCAATTTCGCACATCCTTGGCTGTGGTGCAAAGTGGGCGAAACAGCCTTGCCTTTCACTCGACACGCAAGGCCTTCAGGAGGCTCCAGCCCCCACCCCTGCTGCCCTTTTGTCTCTGTTGGGCTTTGGGCTTTCTCATTTGGCCAGGCTCAAATCATCACGGTTCTGCTTGCTAAGAGTTCTGGTGATGACAAGAGCCACTACTGTGAGATCTCAGCAGCTCTGAGGACTGAGGCAGGAGGAGCTCAAGTTTGAATGTATCCCAGGCAATGTAGCAGGACGCTGCTTTGAAATAAAACATAGAAGGGGCAGGGAGCGTAGCTCCATAGTAGGGTGACCCAGTACCACTAAAGGCAAAAAACAAAGGCCACCAGTGTTAATACTATTATTATACCTTCGGAGGCCACTGGACCTCTGGTTTACTGCTGGAGGTCTGGGTGTAGATGAGTCCTTCTTGGAACTGAGGACCATGGGGATGGATTCCCAAAGTGATCCTGGGGTCCCCAGCATCGTCGATGGCCACCCCAGGTCCAAAGAGGAAGAGAAGTAAAGTCTAGCAGGGGAAGAGGACCATGGTGGGTAAGGCTTCTCCTCTCATGGCCACATCTTCCACACCCTACAGTGGCTGGCACAGGTGGGGAGTCCCAGGGCTGGGGCTCCTGACAGTCAGGCACATGTCAGGGCCACATGCTGTACCTCGCTGCTTATGACCTGGCCCACTGGGAGCCTTGATTTCCTGTGTGATGATTGTGTTTGCAGGTTTCCTGGCCGGCTCAGCCTGCTCCGTGCTGCAGCGACAGAACTCAGGCTGGGTGATGTGCACAGAGCAGAGGTGTTTTCTCCTGTATCCAGGCTGAGAATCACAAGGTCTGCTGAAAACCTCCTTGCTGCAGGGGCATAGGGCCAAGTGAAGCAGGAGAGAGAAGCCCTGTCCTCATGCGGCAGAAGAGCAAGGGAGACAGAGAGAGACAGAGGGCACACCTGATGCTCCCCCAGTCCCTTTTCATAGGGACATCAGTCCACCACCGTCAGGGGCCTCGTGACCTCAGTGCTTCCCCCCAGTTCCCTCTTTCCACTGAGAATTCAGTTTCACGCGCAAGAATTTCAGGGAACACATTCAGAGCACAGCTCTGACTTCTGCATGTCAGAAGGAGGGGACAGGGCATGCAGTAGGCCCGCAGCAAGTCACAGCTTTTGGGACATGTTGTTAATTTTTTTTTTTTTTTTTGAGACAGGGTCTCACGTAGTTCAGGCTGGCCCTGAGCTCACTATGTAACCCAGGCAAGCCTCAAACTCAACAATCCTCCTGTATCTGCCTCCTGAGTGCTGGGATTACAGGCATGAGCCACCTCGCCCGGCACTGTGGTATGTGGTATTGATGGTTGGTGGGCGTGAGTCACCATGCCCAGCATTGTATGTGGTTATCGGGATCGAACTCAGGGCCTTGCGCTTGTGAGGCAGGAGCCAGAACCACTGAGCTAAATCTCTGGCCCGGGGACATATTGTTATATTTGTCACAAATCCACAGTAGGTCCTCCATAAAATGCCTGTTGAAAGCAGAAGCAGAACTGGAGGGATCAGTGAAAGTTCTTCCACTCATCTTTCTTTCTTATCCTCGTGGGGACCCTTAGCATCTCAGGGTGCTGCCTGGGGGCACTTAGCCAAGTCTGCAGATTCACTGCTCAGAAATAAATACCTCGAGGACACTGTGTGTCCTCTTCCCAGTTCCAACGTATTGCTGCCCAAGAACATCTTGCTTTCTTTACAAAATGATCCGAAGATGTGGCAGTTCAGCTGCTGGGGAGGAGAGAAATATGTTCTCCAATTGTAGGCAAAGTGGCCCTACACAGATCCCAGCAGGGCTCCCCAGGCGAGGTGGGGCAGTCCCCAGCACCATGGGGCACCAGTGATGCTCCCACCAGGGAGGAGATTGGGTGCCATTGTATGGGGCTCCTGGGGCTCCAAGGTGGGGCTGCCATGATGGCCACATGCAGATACTCCCCAGTGTGGAAAATGCCGTGTCCCACTTGAGCTAAGGCTGCCACAGGAAAGAAGGGGTGAGTTTCCGGCTGTTTCTAGAAAGATTTCCTTTCTGGTTGATTTTGTTTTCCTCCTTCCAAGGTTAATTAAAGGCATGTTAGGTCATTAAATGACTATGTGAAGAGGAATGTGATAAATGAACACAAGGAAACAGTCATGGGCTTGGTTTATAAACAATCAGGGACCAACTTGTAAGATCAAGTCATGCCTATTTTTTCCCCCTTATCGGAATTCTTTTCCCTGTTGCCTTGGAAACCAGTCTGCGCTGGGAGTTCTGTGACTCGGGTCCAAGCCATAATAATCCTGTCATCTCACACGGTGGGCATGTGGGGGGCCTGCTGGGACTGCTGGGTGTCCCTGCTGCACACAGATGACTTATCTTCTGGCAGGAAGATTTATGGGTAAATCAAGTCATAGCCCAATGTGCTAAGTGGCTGGGTGAGGACAAGAGAGGCAGAGTGGGAGCCCAGAGATGCTCTGGGTGAAAGGAGTCCAGGGAGGCGCCCAGGAGAGGAGGGAGGATCTAAACCAAGACACAGAGAACAATAGGAACTGACCCTAATCAGGGAGAAAAGGCAGGAGGGTGTCCAGCGGGAGGCAAGGGGCATGTGCACATCTGAATGAGACAATGGCTATCCTGGTGTAATAGAATACTTATCATGCCTCTGACGCCTTCTATCTGTAGAGCATTTTCTACATACCAGGCACACTATTCTTGCTTCTCTCTTTTGTTTTGCTCTGGTGTCAAGGCTCGAACTTGGGACCTTATGCTTTTGAGGCAGATGCTGGAACTACTAAATTAAACCCTTGGCCCTATTCTTGGCGGGTTACTGCTCACCAGGTCTTTGCAGGACTTCTGACCCCCCATGCCGAGCAGGTGTGCCCTGGCCTGGCGCTCACAGAAGTGCCCATCCTCAGCGGCCTGACAGGAGGAGGCTGGGCAAGGCCATTCCAAGTTATAGAATCTAACAGGTCTGGTTCAAGTCCAAAGCCACACCGGTCAGCTCTGTGACCTGCTCCAGGTCTCTGCCACTCTTAAGTTTCTCTGTGGCCTGGAAGTGGGGCTGTTTTCAGCAGGACTCACCCTCTGGGATTGTTCTGTGGGTCAGTAAGGCAAGATGGGAGGGTGGCCAGCTCCTGGGAACCCCACAGCAAATCTCACAGCAAATGAGCACCACCTTCTTCATCAGCACGGTGGCCTGGGATGCACAGCCATGGCATGCCCACTCTTTTAGATGGCAGGGTGTGAAGAAGGCCATATGAACTTAAACCTTCTAGGAAACATTTTGAAAAGACTACAAGTTTTCTTGGGGATAAATGAAGTCTAATGGAAATGAGAGAGGAAAGTAGGCTGCCCTGGGCCTAGATGAGCAGATAGAACCCCAGAATAAAGATGACATATGGTCACACCTCCTGGTGTTTGCTCTCTTGGCGCATTCTTAGAGTACTCTTATTCATCCTTCAAAACCCCACTCAGATAATCCTCTTCCTGTTGCAAGCCCTCAGTAAATGATCATCTCTTCACTCTTCTTTCCTCGGTCCATTTTCTTAGTTGTGTTTCACTTACTCTTTCATTTTGTGTAGCATGTTATTCACTTGAACATATCAGCCCTTGGGACTTGTATTGCAGATTGTTCAGTTTTTTTCCCCCCCTGGCTTTTTCTTCCACCAGACAAGGAATCCCAGGACTATGTATGTTTATATCTGAGTTTTGGGAGAAAATAGCCCCAGGTTTGAGTGGTCTGTTGGGCATCCTCCTCCTTTGATGTCTGAGACTCAGGGAGAGACCCTGAGTTCTTCAGGGACTGTAACTCCCCTCCGGGCCAGCACAGAGCTCACACAAAGTAACTGGTCAGGAAACATTTATTGCATGAATGCACGACAGCATGTTCTTTGTGTAACTGCACAGTCATCTAGAAATGGTGATCTCTGAGCCCCACCTCCCATCACAGACAGAATACCTGTTTGTTTCCTGGACCTCAGCAGCTTCCCTGAAAAATTTCGGATTCCTTATGTAAGAAGATGATTTTTCTTTTCTGGCGCTCAGCAACATCCCGTGAGTTTCCTGGAGAGAAGTAAGGAGTTTGCAGGGAGTCCTCTGGGAGGAAGTGCTCACGCTGGCCCAGTTTTCAGGGAGCAGCGCTTTTTATAGTCAACTTCCAGACCACGCTGTACCCACAGGAAGCCAAGAGCGAGCTGGGCCACATCGGTTCTTTGGCTGCTCCTCCTCCCCTTTCCCTACATGGAAGAGGCAGAGGGCTGTGATCCCACCTGCTGTTTGGCCTCTGCTTTTCTGCCTCTTATCTCCCACCCAGATGGATTCTGCTAAGACCAGGACATGCACTTTGCAAAAGGGGAACTGGGGAGATCATGCCACATTTAGTAGCTGAATGAGCTTAGGCTGATCCTGTAACTTCTCTCTGCCCCAGTTTCCCCATCTGGAAAACGGGAGTACTGACTGTGACACAAACCTGGTTGTGTTTTGGGAAGAGCAGGTGATATAATACAGCGACTCAACAGGGTGACAGTGACGTGAGGTGATGTGATACAGTGATGTAATATGACGGTGTGGCATAGCAAAGCGACACAGTGGCACAGGGTGCTGCCTGGGCACAGGAAGTGCTTGTCAGCGGATGTGACATGGTGGTGTCACGCTGAGCCCCCTCCAGGTAGAGCCTGAGATGGGCATTTGTGTCATGACTGGTGTGGGGGATGTTCTCAACTGGGCCCTCAGGGAGGCGAGGGCCAGGCCGAGCTGAGGACACATGTGCTCAGGCTGGGTCCCTTGAACCCCTTCGTATAGGTCCCAGCTATGTCCACGACAATGATGAGACTGATGATTTCATGTCTGGAAAATCAGAGAGGTTAAGTAACTTGCTTAGGTTTGCACAGCTAAGAAAAAACTAGCAGCGGCCTCCAAAACCTTAATTGTAGTGCTTTATTGATTTTAGCAGGACTAGTGCTAGGATGGGGTGGGGTGAGAGGC
>PVIC010040120.1:0-16796 GCA_004025085.1 Thryonomys swinderianus | reverse complement strand
ATTTCAGAAAAATGTTCCTAAAGGGCACGGAGAGTGAGTGATATATTAGCTGGCTTATTTGACCTTTAGTAAAACATAATTGCATGGGGTTTTACAATTCTATTGAGTTTGTGGAAAATTTATACACTGCAAGAATGTTATAATTGGCTGGGATATAGCCTTATTATATGAATGTGTAGTGCTAGTCATGACTAAAGAAGAGGAAAGCAGATCTATCAAACAGAGAGTATGAAATGTCTAAATCAGAAACATGACAGTATTTAGATATATATGGAAATAATCATTAAAAGGAACAACTTGAAAACTTGCCTCTTGGGAGTAGGATCAACTATAAAAGGACAGAGGAAGGGACTTTTATTTGTATATTCCTCAGTGTACTTTGATCTCTTAAACTCTATACATTAATTCCTCTGATAGCTTTGTTTTTGAGATAAGGTCTCACTTTGTAGTGCAGGGTGGCTTTGTTGCCCTCAAACTTGTAGCAATCCTCCTGCCTCAGTCTCCCAAGTGCTGGGATTACAGATGTATGCCATTATGCCTATCCCTAATAAATTCCTGATTTGAGATAAAACTAAAAGTTACATGCTTAACATACTACACTGTACAACTAAGCAACAATAATGGTAATGTAAGTCATATTTACCATCAGCTAGACAGTATGTTATTCCTTGAATCATCACATTTAGTCTTCTCAACAATATCTCACCACTTCACAAGTAAAGGCAGGGCCACTAAGAGGTCTCCTGATTTTACCAGGTGAGCCATTCATAATGGGCACGCCAAGAGTTAATTTCTGAGCCACATTGCACACCAGGGTAACAGTGTCACAGTAGAGCTGGAGAAATTTGTGAAGATCTCACATAGCAAACTCCTCTGACATCAACTCCTATGCTCTTGGCAATATATTGTGCTTTTAGAAATTTCACATTTTCTTCCCAAGGTAGCTCCAGAATCAGTTTGGATATCAAATATTTATATTCTTTTTCAACAGAGGCAACTGCTAAAAACCATAAATATTAAAACTAGTTTGCTTTTGAAGATTCAAAATATCTCCTCAGGATATCGGCTCTCGTTTTGCTAGGCCTGGAATGCTGTGCCAGTTGGTTTCCCCCAGTCAGAACACTCCAGAGCCCCTACAAGGGTGATTGAATGGTGACCCAGTGCAGCACCACACAAGCTACTGCCACTGACCTCATGAACCTCCCCTGGTGACCGGGACAGAAGGCGAGGGAAGCAGGAGTCCCCGGAACGCTGGTTATACAACTTAAACAGGCACTTTTGATTTTTAAGCACTTTGCACAAAGGTAATGAAAAAGTATTCTGCCTGTAGGACACCATTTTGATAGAAGTGATTTAAAGACATTTCCTAGTTTGCAAAATCCATGTCAGCAGGCTTCCGTCAGAGGTGCTGTCTCCAGCCCTAAGGTGACATCCTTAGTTGTTCACTGGACTCAACCACAGTGGCCTCCTCTTCCTCCTCAAATACACTTCACAGCCTTCACTGTAACTCCTCCTTTTCTTTGGAACAGATTCCTCTCCAGCTCTCATTTACAGCTCACTCTCCTGGGTCAGTCCTACACCACCTCTTCACAAAGACTTCCCTGACGACCCTGTGTCACCGTCATCTTCTTCCCCACACCTACGAGCTGGCCAGCTTTCCTTCACTATAAAAAACACCTGATCTAGTCAGCTTGTACAGACGAAAAGGATTATTTTAGCTCAAGATTTTTGAAGGTTTCAGTCCATGGTAGTTGTGTTCCTTTGGGGTGCTGGCTCCACTGTGGCTCATGTCAGGACTACATGGCAGATGAGCCCATTCCTCATAGCCAGGTACAAGAAGAAAGAGGAAGGGGTCAGACCCTTCAAGGACCCACAACCACCCATTAGACCACACCTTTTAAAGTGCCCACCACTTCTCAATAACAAGGCAGTGAGGAACAAACTTTTAACACTGGCCCTTGGGAGGATACTGACTATCCAACTGCAGCAGTGTCTGAGTACCCTAACTGATCTTCTTTGGAACATTTAGTTTTACTTGCATTATCTGCTTACATTTTCACTGTCTCTGACCTTTGCTAGAATATAAACTCCATAGTTTTGCCTCCTTGTTCACAGATAAATCACCAGAGGCACACATAGAGTAAGTGGTCCATAGATGTGTGAAATAGGAAGAAAAGCAGGGAGATAGGCAGAGACTCTTGCTGGCATCCCTAAAGTAAGATCTACTCAAAGTCTTCTGACATCATTGCTAATGTCAAGGTAAGTCCATTCCATACTCACCCTGAAATCATCATGATTAAAAGGTGTAGACCTGAAAATGCACCCCAGGTAAGAAAAGAGGGCCTGACAAGAGACAGGGAAGAAAATAAGACCGGTACTTATGTATAGATACTGAGAACAAAAGATATTTGGAGAAAGAACATGTGCTGTATCTTCTAAAACAAGTCAAAGGAACTTAGAAAGTAGAAAAATAGTAGTTAGAAACAAGCAACCATTTGGAAACTGGAATTTCAAAGTCAACTTTTCAATGCCAGCATCCAGGAATATAGCTGATCTCTATTTTAAGAAGTAGAACTGTCAGTGAAATGATCCAGAATGTAATTTAATAATAGCACTTTGGATGAAGGGAACTATAAAACTACGAGTTTCTCAGAGGAATCCAAAAGCTTAATTTATATAAGGTACCTTAAAAGGACTAAGTCCTACTTGGAAAGACCTACTCTAACCTCTTCCAAAAACTCAAGCAAGTTTTTCTAAGTGAAGAAATTAATTTATTTTCACGTAACCCAGAGGGTTCCATGGACAGGGCCAAACAAGTGCTTTAAAACTTATACCATCACAATAAGTGACAATAAAACATCACTGTGGTTTGTTAAAGGCCAGATGTGAGGAGACTGTGCCTGTCTTTCACCTCCTCTGCCAGGCGCAGGGTCCCCAATCTTCTCATGCTGCCTAGAAGTTCACCAGATCCCCATGGATGTGAAGGAGGCCTCCCTAAGCTAAAAGTGTCATTATGGTCACAAACCACTTGCTTTCTCTTTTGGTGACTGGAACAGGAAAATGAAAGGTGGAGCAATTAGAAAAGCAGAGACGCCAATACCAGTTAAGTCATCCCTTTAAAGTTAGGGTTAATAAATTTTAATTCTCGCTCCTGTATCCATTTTTGAACTGAATGTAATAATATTTGGTAGAAGCAACCAATATAATAGCACTAAATAACCTCTCTTAGGGCTAACTCACCTTAATTTTAATTTCACGATAGTACAGGGTTATATCCTTAGATCGCGGGTGGTTTTCTACGCTTCTCTCCATAGCTTGTCTTATGAATGCTAATATGTACACCAGTGACTAGAGAAAGGAGCTGAAATTTGCATTCAGTTTGTAGATCCGGATGGAGCTTGAGCCTTGTGCACTGCTGCTGAATCTTAGGTGATTCCAATGGGCTGGTCCATGGACCACACATTGATAGCAAGAATTAGAGAATATGATTTGAAAGCAAGGGCCAGTCTGTCCAGTACATGAGTGCCACATATAAAGCTAGCATCCCTAGAACGGGCTCTACGCTGGGACACAGTCACTCAGCTCACTGCCTTCCCGCTGCTCCCCCGAGTCCTTTCCCTTTACTCTCTACTAATTCACTTCACTCCAGTTAAAGTGTCCTTATTCCTGTACTTTGTATGTACCAGATACACTCTTGCCTTACAGCTTCATCCTCATATTTCCTCTGCCCAAAACACATACGTGATTTGCTCCCCAAACCCTGCAAGTCTTTGCTTAAATGTTGCCTTCTGAAGGACACCTGCCCTAAACATCAATTTTGAAATGCAAATCACCTCCATCCCTATGTACTTTCCATTTCACTTTTTCTCAATATTTCACATTCTCAGTGTGATTTATCCTGACTAAAAGAATAACCGGTGCCTAGTGGTGTTCAATATACATTTGTCCGAAGAGTGAATCAGTGATGAGATCATAGGACCCAACCTAAAACTTCACCAATAAGTAGTGCCTTTTTAATCTGTTTGGTTCTCTTGATGTGAAATCCTACCTATGCCTAGAAATGAAAAAAAGAGGAAGCCTGTACAAAGGGATGATTAGATCTAATACTTGAGATTGAAGTAGATTTTACAGGACCCACAGGACTTGAAGCACTATTAAAGAAAATAGGTAATTTCCTGAACCTCACACTTGAAGCTTTGGAACCCCTTCTTTCCTCTCTGAGCCCTGACTTAGTCTGCCTGAGCTTATGTAACAGAATGCCACAGGCTGGCTGGCTTAAATAACAGTTTCTTTCAGGTTTCTTGCCTGAAGACAGTGTCTGGTGACAAATTCCTGGGTACACAGATGACTGTCCTTCTACTGTGACCTCATGCAGTGGAATAGATGGCAAACAAGACAGTATCTGTCCTTACAAGGGTACTAATCTTATCTGTAGGAACCCAGTCTTCATGAGTTATTTACCCCTGAAATGGCCTGACCCCTACTTCCCATCATAGAGAGGCTTAGGGTTTAACCTACGAATTTTGAGGCATAAGAAGCCATCTCGGTAGGAATTTACAGACTACCTTTCTTTCATCCCAGGTCATAGAGAAGATGAGTAATGACTGTGCTCTTGAGACTATCTGTTCTGGAATTCTTTTATTCTTCTAAAACATCTGAAGGTCCAGAAATTCACTAGACCCCAACTTTTGCCTCCTGACAGCATTAATACTAACCCCACATATCAATCACATGAGCAACACAGAATGGAATGTAAAGGCTTGACTGCAGCTCTGGCTGGGAAGTCAGGCCAGTAGGATGAGACAGAGCCAGACACAGATGCTGAGCGCCTGGGAGGGAAGTTTCAAAAGCCCCGAGTACATCCAAGCTCCTCATCCAGGGCCAACATTAGCTATCATCAAGAACTCTATGAAATAGGGGCTGGTGGAGGAGTTTGGGAATCTTCAATGATGTCCAGAATTTTAGAATAGGCTCAAGGAAGATTAAGAACAACTTTCCAGTTCGCAGGATTGTTTATCTTGAAAACATCAGCTCAAATGTTACAGTTCATTTTCAATACAGGAAAATGCACCAGGTAGTGTTTTGTAAATCATTAGCATAGAATTACATATTAGCTGAAGCTGGCTTAATAGGTTATTTTTCATCACATGCTCCTACAGTGGAGAAAGTTTAAGAAGTCATCTGTGCTCCTGGAAGATTCATCGATAGAGCTCTGGTCTTCCCTGCTACTGTACACTGGGAATGTAGAAGACATATGGTCACCACTGAGGTAATGGAATTTGTGTGGGTATCAGTCTAGTAGGGTGACCATGACAGAGTACTGCAGACCAGCTGATTCAAATAGCAGAAATGTATTTGCTCACAATCTGGAGGCCACAAGTCCACAATCAAGGTGCCAACAGGGTTGGTTTCTGGTAAGACTTCTCATCCTGGTTCACAGACCCCTAGGCTCTGTGTCCTCGTGTGACCTTCCCTTTCTGGAGAGAGAGAAGGAGAGAGGGAGGGAGGGAGAGAGGGAGAGAGAATGAGAGAAAGATCTCATGGCTTTTCCTCCTCTTATGAGGACATCATCCCCATTGGATCAAAGCTTTTATCATAAAATTTCACTTTGTTATCTTCTTATGGGACCATATCTAAATATAGTACTTGGGAGTTAAGGCTTCAACATAGGCTATAGGAACAAAACAATTCAGGACATAACAGAGAAGTTTGGAGTATATATTTATAAATATGGGTAGGCTGTTGACAGGCACATACATATGCAAATATATTCTTTAGTCCTAAAATTTTGGGATCGATTTTTAATTTTTAAGGCTCATTTCACACACAAAAAAGAAGTTGACAGAATTTTTTACCATTTCATAAGAACCCCACTGCCTCTTGTCTTACTGTGCTAATTGAAGAATTGTGTGCCATAAAGTTTCTGACACTGCAACAGAGACAGGACAGTCTGAAAAGCTGAAATCTCCCTCATATTTTGAAACTACATGTATTTGTCATTTTCCCTCCAGCTAAATGTTGCCTGCAAATAGAACATCACTGATAGTTCCATTTGAAAATTTTCTTGTGTGTGTTGTGAAAATGTATTAAATTAAAAGTATCTGGAATCCTATTTCTCTCCTTTTTAATGTGGAGCCTTTTATTGAATCAAGGGGAGTGGTAGAAACAGAGAATGAATAAAGAAACCATGAAAGCTGTTCTATTCTAGGAGAAGAAATGCCCAGTATGAGAACTGAAGGAGGAAGGAGATTAAAAGGAACAGAAGGGCCAGAGATTTAGCTCAGTGGTTCCAGTGCTTATCTAGCAAGTTCAAGGTCCTTGGTTCTATCCCTGGTAACCACATACAGTACCAGGCATGGTGACTCATGCCCAACAGCAATCTGTACCACAAACCATAATGCCAGGCATGGTGGCTCATGCCTGTAATCCCAGCACTCAGGAGGCAGAGTCAGGAGGATTGAGTTCGAGGCTTGCCTGGGCTACATAGTGAGCTCAGGGCCAGCCTGAACTACAAAGCGAGACTCTGTCTCAAAAAAAAAAAAGAGGGAATGAAAGACAAAGAAAAATGGGATGTGTTGTGGAATAAGTGTCCATTGGTCCATCTCAATCGAGATTCACATGGTTAAGGCCTAACCTACCTGGGCAGGTCTCCTAGGAGGTAACTAGAGTGTGATAAGGTCATGTGAATGGCATCCCAAAGAGCATTAATCCTCCACCAGACACAGAGCTGCCTGCATTTTGTTCTTATATACTTCCTGGTCTCGAGAACCAAGAGAAATAGATATTTGCTGTTTGAGCCTCATAACCCATGATATTTTGTTATAACAGACAGACTAACTATGACAGGATCTTGGGAATGTTTTAAAGGATTTACTAAAAAATGTTCTTGCCTAAAACTGGGTCCCTCTGTTTTCTAAAAAAGCTGCTTAGTAAATACTTTCATTATA
The DNA here is from genome assembly GCA_004025085.1 of Thryonomys swinderianus. Lineage (NCBI taxonomy): Eukaryota > Metazoa > Chordata > Mammalia > Rodentia > Thryonomyidae > Thryonomys > Thryonomys swinderianus. Next base: position 9,849 of record PVIC010040120.1, on the reverse strand, counting down.
CTTTAGGAGTTTATTTGAAGTTGCTTATTTTTGTTTACTTCTATTAATTTTTTAAAATTTGAATCTTTATTAGTACATTATATACACATCATGATTATACTCAACATTAAGAACTTGTACCAGTATATGACATGTCTTAATTCTCATTTTTCCCCTTCCCCTACCCATCCTACAATGTCCCGCCCCTATACGCACAAGCTTTGTTTCCTTTTTTAACCATCAAATATTTTCTTTCCCCTCATTGCTTACTATTAAACTCCATTTCACTTTGAATAGTTACTATTTTGCAATATCTAGCATGCATTCTAGGACTCATTTACATCTTTATTTTCTCATACCACAGAAAAGATACAATATTTACACAACTGTGACCTATTTATTTCACTTATGAGTATGTCCTAAGGTACGTCCATTTGAATATAAATGACTCAAAATTATCATTTTTATGGCAGAGAACTTAAAAAAATCAAACCCCCCCAAACTTAAAGACCCAATTCAAAAATGGGCATTTGAAATGAAAGATGCCCTTCAACTCTAGACTTTTATTTCTATTAAATTTTATGAAATTGCTGATTTTTAGATGAAAAAGTACTTGGCGACTTAGTTTTCAAAACTGAGGCAAACATTTTTAGGTAACTAAGTGTGGCAATTCAGCCGATAGCATAGGACAAGCGTGGTGAGTGGCTTGGGTGCTTCCAAGGCCAAAGTGTTTAAAGTAAGCTGGGTTGGAGCTTACGTTACTAATTAGGGTCCCCTTGACCTCCCTTGAAGCTTCCAGACAACATGCAAACCTTGCCGGGTTCTGGGGACACAGAAGGTACAGACTAGAAACAAAGTTCCGAGACCAGCTTCCGTTGCCAGCCTTCCCTTGCTCATCCCGTCACAAGGAAGCTGGGTTGGAGAGTTGCACGCCTACCGCCCTGGAGATGAGGAACAAGGAAAGGGGAGATGTGCATGCTTACGTGCTGTCCCACGGGAGTCAATGGGCACGTTCACATCTGGCCAGGCACATGTGTGGGTTTTTCCTTCATTCACGGAGGTGAACAGTAAAGACGGGTTAGGAGATAGGATTGTTCCTCACTGCTGACCTGTGAATGCTCCCGTATGTTACTAACAAATGCTATTGCTTTGAGAAGTGGACTCCCAAGGGCAAATCTGGATGGCAGAATGCCCAGGCCGAGGCATTTCAGTCCCTACTGGGGCAAAGTGGAACCTTCAAGAGGAAAGGCCAATTAGAAGTCCTCTGGTCACACAAAGGTGTGCCTTTGGGGGTACAGTAGGGACCCTGGCCTCCACTTCCTGTTGTGCTACTTGGCTTCCATGCATGGATCAGCTTGCTCTACTATGGAGTCCTGCCTTGGTGTGCTGTTATCCCATGACAGGCCCCAAAGCAATGGCTCAACTGCAAACTGAACCCTCCAAAACTGTGAGCAGAAATAAGCCTTCCCTTTCTTATTATTATGAAGTAAAATAAATTATGGGCCAGGGATTTAGTTCAGTGGTTCCAGCATCTGCCTGGCAAGTGCAAGGTCCTGAGTTCAATCCCCAGTACTACATATCACAGTGCTGGGCATGGTGCCTCATGCCTATAATCCCAGAACTCAGGAGGCAGAAGCAGGAGGATTGCTGTGAGTTTTGATGCTTGCCTGGCTACATAGTGAGTTCAGGGCCAGCCTGAACTAAAAAGCAAGGAAAAAAAAAAAATATATATATATATATATATATATACCTTTTATCTATTTAAATTTATTAAAGTATTTTGTTATAATAACATAGTAAGTTTAATAAACAGCAGAACCAAGCACTTTACAATTGTTCCTTCATCCACCAACAGAAAATATCTGGACCACCCACTTCAGCACAGGCACCGTAATAAGTTACCATATCAAATCTCACAACATCCCATAAATAATTCTCCCCTATTCACTGAAGAGGTTTAGGATTGTGAAAGAATTATCCACAATTAGTAGGGACATTAGCTGGGATTGGGAATGAGGTTTACTGTAAACTCTATATTCTGAACAGTAAATAGCAAATGCTTCAACTATTTCAAGCTCCTGTCTGAAATCCTTTCCTCCACCTACTCGCATGAGCTTCCCATTAAAGCAAAACTGGCACTCGGCTGAGCTGCTGCCCAAACAGACTCAGTGACCTGAGAGAGACCAGTTTTCCCTTCCTGCACCCTGGTGCTCCCAGCTCCACAGTCTCCCAGATGAGTGCAGAACTACAGGTGACATCGAATTGCAATTCCCAGCCATTGTTTGTCTCAGGTCCCCAAGATTGAAGTCAGCAGTGGGAATAAGCCTAAACACTGGGTCCAAATAAGTAGTCAGCAAATATTATCTGCGCCAAGCCTTCAAGTAGGCGGGAAGGCTAAAATTCACAGGAGGAGAAAACACCAGGAGAGCAAAAATTTCACATGGATGATTGTTTTATTTTTCCTCTATGTCATCTTATTCTCCCTGGGAAAATGTTAAACCCCTTAATTAATATATCTGAAGAAATAAAGAAGTATCTAATGGGCAGATATGAAATAAATGGAAACTCTTCCAGAGGGCATGAAAGATAATAGCATCTTTCTGCAGGTAATCTTTTGCAAAAATCTTACTTTGAGTAATAGAAAATGATTTAAGTAATGGCAAGAAGCCTGGAATAAGTTGTTGCTCTGGTTCCCCTAACTTGGAAAGCCTTTCTTGAGCTGTTTAACTGAAGGAATTGCTGTTATACTCACATGTTCCCCCTTCTGCTGAATTCCATTTCCTCGATTCATTGCTCAATGACCTACTGCTTCCAACAGCAAACAGAAGCCGCAAGATGTCCGTTTGTCCAAAATTTACTATGAACTTCTGTAAATTCATTTACTATGAATTTCTGTAAAATTCATTTTAAAACCTCAACCTCTAAAGTATTTGGAGATAGGGCCTTTAAGAGGGAATGAGATCATAAAGGTGGACCCTTGGTCGAAGGTGATTGGAGCCCCACAAAAAGAAATCTCAGAGAAGCATATTTGGTTCCCTCTGCCTCCTCCTTACTCCTGGCACATGAGGAGTCAGGAGGGGGTCATCTTTGAGCCCCGATCCCATGCTTCCTACCACCAGAGCTGCTAGAAAATAAATTGCTATTGTTTAAACACACTGACTGTGGTATTTTCTTATACCACTCAACACAAAGGACAATCACCTGTCTATACACCTTTCACTCTGTGATGAGTAGCTACTGCCTGGCTACTCAGCGCAAGTGACTAGATAAGATGCCATGAAATCATGCAAGCACCTGGCAGAGACCACACTGTGCGTGGTGAAGAGGGTAATTCGGCGTGTGTCTGTGCGTGCCAGGCAGGCACAGCACCACTGAGATACACCCAGTTACATGTGTCTTGAAGGAATGAAGAGAGATAGTTCATGAAAGATGCTGAGCTTATAACCAAAACATAGAAAGTTTTCAATAATATTAGGTATAAAAAAGAGATTAAAGAAAGGGGGGGCTATTTTGGAAGGATGGCATATGTCACTCTTGCTTCTTCACTGCAAACAATAAAAATTGACTCCAGCTTTAGTCAAAGAGGAAATTTCAATAGACATCAAGTAATTCTCAGAATCCCAAGATAAACTAAAGATCGGGCTCAGAAACGGTGAAGCCAGTGATAATATTCTGTCACCCCTGGCCACTGCCTCCAGCAGGCAGCTTCCTCCTCCTGCAGACCATGCTCTGGGAGTCACTGACTGGTGCCTCCACAGGTTACACTGAACTCCCACACCTGCCCCAAAACGTGCTCCTCCGGGCCCACCTCACACTGCCCCTCACCCTCAACCCCAAATCCAGTACACTTGCAGTCTTCCCCTGTGTCCCACCTGCCAGAAGTGGTAAGAAAACAGAATTCAAATCTCAACACCTGTGAAGAGTAAAGGAAGTTCTTCAAATTTGGAAAAGTGATCAGATACACTGGGAACCAAAATAATAAGAAGTGCTCAGTAAATGATCTGGGAAACAACAGTAAATAGCTGTGTGAGGGACGCCACTTGGGCTAATCCCTAAATGATGGCACTTTCGGGGTGCTCCAGGCCATACACAGGCAAATGTAAAAACACTACCTCAGATGTGTCTCCCCCATGCTCGAAGCACCAAAAGAGAAACACACACACACACACACACACACACACACACACACATCAGTACAAGAGGAGAGAGTAGCAGAAGTGGAGAGCAAAGAAAGGGGCAAGATGATGTTGAATTGTAACCTGCTCCAGGGCTGAATTGTGCCCCCTACGGTATTGACATGTTGAGGCCTTAACCTTCCATATATGTGTATTCAATAAGATGAGATCCCAGTTGATACTTTCTGCTAGCTCCTATGCTGATGAGGTTTTGTTCATAAAGTTTTTCACTATGGCAATGTCCCCAAGAGCTCTACCTATCTTCCAGCAGGGTTAGCGTTTCTGTTTTAATATTCAGATCTCTAATCCACTTTGATTTTAGTTTGGTGTACAGTGAAAGACATAGATCTAGGTTGATATACTATGTATAAGTACCAATTTATAATGTTGACTGTGACCACAATGCATATCTAGAATGTACCAATAAACTCAATGAAAGAAATGCTGTTCTAAAGTGTAAATGATGTTTGTATATACATATATGTACATACATACACATATACATACACACACATATATATGTGTATATATATGTATATATATATATGTGTATATATATTTGAAAAACAGGATCTTCAGGAGGTGACTAAAGGTCAAGGAAGTATTAAGGGCAGAGTCCTAATACAATGTTTGATGAACTATAAGAGAAAGACAAGCCCTCAGTCTATTTCCCCCTTCCGCTTCCCTTCCCCTGCTCCCATCTTCTCCTTCCCTGCTCCCTGTTTCTCCGTGTCTTCTCTGAGAAAATGCTCTACATAAGGACACAGAGAAGGCATTTATCTACAGCCCACAGAGAGCGACCTTATAAGGAACCAACTTTACCAGACCTGGACCTTGGGCATCTAGCCTCTAGATGTGATGAACAGATTTCAGCTCCGTGGTACAGCAGTTTGCTATGATACCCCAAGCAATACTATGTTATGGCAAGTGCACTATATAGGTCATGGTGAAAAATTAAATTTCAGTGTATTAGAATGCCATTCCAAGTTATTAAAGAGAGGAACTATGTGATCTCAGGGATGTTTATAAAGATCATCTGATGAAATTTGAGAATGCAGAATAGAAGATTAATGACTATGTAAATGAACAATTATGGATGTTAAATTATAAGGCATGGAAACTGAAGTGATGTACAAGAACATTTCACAGAAGGCACAGGAGGGTAGAACTAGGATAGTGGAGAACAGGGATCCATGTAGAGGGAGGTGATGGACAAGACTTTCCAAGATTAAAGGCTATAAATGAGTAGAATGAAGACACTGATTTCAAGGAAAATTAAGCCAAAGACAAAAGAGAAAAATTTTAAATGTATCCAGAAAAATTTGATCACCTGGAGGTAGCCTAAAAAGTACACTAAAATCTTCTTCATAGATCAAAAATGTTACATTTTCAAATCTCTTAAAGAGATTATCAATTCATACTTTTATGTGTTTATAGATAATCATTCAGGGATCAGAGAGAAATAATGATTTTCTTACAAAAGGAAAAACTTGGAAATCATTTACCACTCAAGATTCCTCCAAAGAATGAAGAATGCACTGTAGAAAGAAGGAAATTTAAACTATTCTTTAAAATGAAAGGAAAATAAGGATGAGTGAATATTTTTAAAGAACTAAATAGATATTGATTATTGGTATTTGTTGGTAATTATTGGACTCATTGGCAGTGAAGCAGCGTGGAGGACATGGTGGTGCCAGAAGCCTTTACTCAGGGGCAGAACTTTGATACATACACAGAGCTCAGCTCTGCCACAGTGCTAGAGTACATAGTCTTTGGCATGCAAGTAGGATTCTAATATTAGTCCTGTTGTAGAATATGAAATATTTAGAAGTACTATAAATTATAAACAAATAAACCTATGGGCTGTGGCTGAAGTGCTAAGGAGATAAATATGTGTTCTTAAGTGTACATATTAGAGGAAATTAACGAGCTGGACATTCTATTCAAGGAACTAAGGTAAAAAAAAAAGCTCATCAAAATAAAATGATAAATAAAGGTATTATCAAAAAGAAAATCAAGGTTCAAATGAAACCTGATCTATTACCATGAAAAGACAAATAAGCTAAGAATATTTCTGAAAATATTCTTTTATTGCTCCAACAACAAAAATAAAATCACAGCTAAGCAATCACAGTTTTAAATTTTTTAATTAGCTATACTTTAATTTTTTTTTTTGAGACAGGGTCTCGTTTTGTAGTTCAGGCTGGCTCTGAGCTCACTATGTAGTCCAGGCAAGCCTCGAACTCAGCAATCCTCCTGTCTCTGCCTCCCGAGTGCTGGGATTACAGGCGTGAGCCACCACGCCCGGCACTGCTATACTTTAATTTTTACAATAAATTAAAACTAAATAAAATGAATAATTTACTTGACAAAAGATATAAAGAAACAATTAAAAGCTTGACTATACCTCATAAAAGTTGAACTAAATTAAAAATTCACTTAACACAAATATACTCAGTCCAGGTAATATTATGGGAAGTTTTACCAAAACTTTGAATGACAGATGAGGCTGAACTTTTACCAAGAATAAAAATGAAAAATCATATAATTACCAAATTAATTCGTGAAGTTGGTGCAACCTTATTTTCAAAGTCATTCATAATGGTAAGAGAAAGAAACAGAATAAATCTATCTCCATGTCCATAGGAAGAGGAAAAATGGAAGTTACTAAAGAGATGGAAAAAAAACTTGAAGTTTATCAAACCTAGGATACATCAATGTACAAAGCAAGCAAAAAGCTAGTGTAATACTTACAGGATGGTTTACCATGAGAAGAAAGGTATAAATGTAATTCACCACGTTAGCAGGTTAAAGGGAAAGTACATATATCTATTTCAATGGACATATCAGTTACACTCAGGAGAACCCTGACATTGAAAGAAAGGTAGCAGAGAAGTAGGAATGTAAAGCACTTTGGTTAATCTCACAAGGTGTAGCCCAAAGATGTTATTATCATATTCAAGACTTTTCTCTCCTGGCCACTGCACTGGAGCTTCTGCCAGGACTTTCACCCTGAGCTACATCGCGAGCCTTCACTGTTTTTATGTAGAATCAGGTTGCTGTAGGCTTCTCAGGTTGGACTCACACTTGTGATACTCTTCCCTCTGCTTCATAGAGTGCTGGGATTAGAGAAATGCATCTATTTTATAGAATATTTTCTTTAAAATTATGAAACAGGACAAAGACATCCCCTGATCATCACTCCTGGAGAAGTCAAACAATATACTGAAGCAATGCAAAGTGATACAGTCCTTTTGGGAGACATTTTGGCAATTTCCTACTGGACCTAACATAAATCTTCCATGTGACCCATCAATCCACTCCTGTGCTTTACCAACTGATTAATTCTGCACACACAAAATGGTGCACAGGAATGTTTCCAGAAGCTTTGCTGTTGATTACCAAAACCTTGAAGTGATCAAGATGCCCTTCAATAAATGAACAGATAAACCATGATACATCCATTCAGTAGAATGTTTTCTGACAAATAAAACAAATGAGCAGACAAATGCTTTAATATATTCAACCATTAAAAAGTGATTTAAGAGGTGAAAAATCCCAGGAATCTCACTGAAACAGCTTCATGGAAGCCACTGCACCAGGAAAGACAAAGGTGGTGACCCTAGGTGACTGTGGCATAGGTAGAACCTGTAAGACTAAACTTAAAAAAAGCTGTACATGAGTATACACTGCAGTTAATGCACTATTTCCAAACAAGGAGTGGCCAAGAACTCTGATGATACTATCCCCATATACTCAGAAAGAACAGGGAAGCAGATGTGGAGACCCAATTTTTCACTGTTGTACTATATAGATGACAAAGAAGCAAATGCTGTAATGTTTGATGTTGTAACTGATTACTGTTTGAGACATCAGTACAAACTCACACAGGATTTACCGCATATACAGATGATTCTTTGTTAGCATACTTGTAGTGATGTGTGTCTTCATACATACACACACACACACACACACACACACACACACACTCCCTCCTTGGCAGCTGAAAGAAAGTAGAAGCAGTGACTCAGCAGCAGTGTGGACTGCCCCAATCCAGACTGGGTTTCTAATGTCATCTGCCAATAAGAAGGACTGTGTCTCCTTAGAGAAACAGCTGGATCCAGGATAAGGGCAGGAAAAATGTACAAATTGAATCTAAAGCATACTGAAGTGACAAGATGAAAGAATGTGGCAAAGATAGTAACAACAAACAAAAATATGTCAAAGGAACACAGGAAATGATTGGAAAAGCCCACAGGGCCAAATCTGGACCAATTTGAGCAATAACATAAAGTAGCATTGGATTATAAATCACAGCATAAAATAAGCATCCAGGAAAGCACAGTGACATAAACAATTGCATGTGTAAATAAATGCAGACAAGAGACTTTCTGTGCAGGACAATTCCAAACAGTTTATGTAAATGCACCACTATAAAGGAGGATATGCAGATCTCCTCATCCCTAATGTATATGCTGCACAGAAGGACTTCATTCCAGAAAACCCAGTATGGAAATACAGAGGAAAGTAAATCTACAGGATAGTATCTGACAAACATGACCTCAGACATGTATGTGGTCAAGGTCAGTACCAATGCTGGTGTGATGCAGTGGGATGTGCCCCAGACCCAGTGTTATGAGAACAGTCCTTTACCTCCGGGTTCTTCCCCTACACTGATTGCCCCAGTCTGATAGTGGTTGACGTCATGAGAATTTCGGCTGGGAGAACTTCTCCAAAATGCCTGACTCAGCACAACTGTCAGGACCCAGACACGTCTAAGAAATTGGCACAAGGTAAAGACACTCCCGAGGAGACCTAAAGCATATGTGGCATTTTGAGTAGTATCCTGGTACAGGAAAAGCACATCATACAGAAACTAAATAAATTCAGAAAAAGTATGGACCTTTGTTAGTAATAATGGACCAATATTGTTTTACTAACCACAACAAATAGATCAGCTCATGTAAAGGGATAACACAGGAACATGTCTGTGGGCTATACAAAAGCTCAGCTTATTCTTGGCAACTTTTCTTTCAATCTAAAGGTATTCTAAACATTTTATCAAAATATGTACAAAATTCACAAAAATGCAGTGTTTCTGGAAAATATTACTAGATTTCAGCAAGAGAAAGACATTCGCAGTTCCTGGATAATGTAAGTCAATATCATAAATGTATCAGTTCCCCATAAATTATAAATTTAAGGTGACTCCAGGAAAAATGCTAGCAAGCTTTTTATGGGTTTAGTTTTAATAATGCAAAATTAGCTTTAATTTAATGCAAATGTTATGTGGAATATCCAGGAAAATACTATAAAAGGACAAGCTAAGCAGCAACTGGATCTCCTAGATGTTAAACATACTGAACATGTCTGTACTGGTAAAGGAGTTGGTAGACAAGCAGGAAAGAGTGGTGTGTCCAGGCACAGGACAAAGGACACACTGAATGGTCCTCAGGAAGGTGTCTTCTCAACCCAGGGCAAAGATAGACATTCTGATCAGCAAAACTGCAAGGGCTGCTGACATGAAAAGACAAAATTAAATCCATCCCTCATTTTATACAAAAGAGTAAGCTCCAAATGGATCGGTATGTAAATATGAAAAAGAAAGAAATTCACAAAAATACCAAAAGAAAACACTAATAAACTCTTGTAAATTCTAAGGATAGGAAAAAAAAAACCATCAAAAGATAACACC
>PVIC010040119.1:0-16805 GCA_004025085.1 Thryonomys swinderianus | reverse complement strand
CTCAGCAATCCTCTTGTCTCTGCCTCCCGAGTGCTGGGATTACAGGCGTGAGCCACCACGTCCGGCACTGTGGTATGCGGTGTTGATTGTTGGTGGGCGTGTTTCCATGCCCAGCATTATATGTGGTTACCGGGGATCAAACTCAGGACCTTGCGCTTGCGAGGCAGGCGCCGGAACCACTGAGCTAACCCTCCGGCCCTGAAAAATCTTTTATTATTACTCCCCTTAGAATTTTATTTAGGGATGCCTTTCCCAGTGAGTTCTTTAGTCAGAGATAAGTATATATTATTTTATATTTTAATTTTTTTATTGCCCATGACCTTTAGTCTTTCTAGAGTTCATTATTCACTTTAGGTCAAATAAAAAGCTAGCTTGACTGTTTTCTCCAAAAGGATGGATTTAACTCCATTTATTCAGTAATTTATCATATTTCTTACTATTTCAAAGTAACATTTTTATTTTGCCCTAACTGGTCATATAAGTGCATATATAGCCAAAAATATAAATGTGTATATAAATATATACCCATGTGTTCATAGTATGTACACATACTTTGGCTGGATGCTTACTGAATAAATAATAAAGTGCTAAAGTGGTTAGAAGCATGATTTCTTGGGGGGGAAGAAACTGTCCTTCTCTTTTTTTTCTGCCACATTCTGATTTACTGTTCTTGGTCCTAACACCTAACCTGCCTGTGCTTTAGCTCTTTATCTGTGAAATGAATGATAGCAGCTATCTTATGGGGGTTTTGAGAGGATTAAATGAGTCCATTATGAAAACTGTATGTAAATTATAATTGTACATAAACTGTAAGATATAAAAGTAACTCCCTTTTCCTATAGAAGACACTGTAAAGGACATGAAGTAGAACAATATATTTTCAAGTTGATCTTTACTGCAAGCTATAAGTTTACCCTAGGAACTTTAAAGATGCCCAGGAAAAAGGTAGCAGCATTGGAGGTTACTTAGCCCATTTTCCCCAGAAACATTTTTTAAAAGAAGAAATTAATTATAAAAAGCACATCTCTAGGGAATTAATCATTCCAAAAGGTGTTTTTGTGTTTTCTTACTAAAACCAAATCTTGCAAATAATATAAAATGGGGTTGTGAAAAATGCTTATATCACTGGGTAATTCTGTGGTATGTATTTCGCACTGGATAATTTATTCTATTTGTTTCTTTAATCCTCAGCAAGTTTTTATATGTATCTTCAATAGTATTTGCTGATGGAGGGATCTGTATACATTAATTGTTATATTGATTTCCATGCATTTGAACTATTTTACAGCCATAAAAAGTGCATGTACATTTTCAATGAAAAGCACCCTTTGCTTTAAGAATTCTGAAAGTCTCTGGGCATTAAACTTAATGAATTATTCTAAAACATTATAATAATATTTCTCAATGCAGAAGAAAACTAAGGATCCCAGCTACTCTTTGCCACATTTAGTTCTTTTCTCATGTGGATCATAACTAACGGTGGCTATTAATTCAGGTAGAGGACAGACTCAATCATTACAAATTATTTTTCCCAGTCTCCTTAGACTGTCATTGTTTTACCTTATTGCATGGTGAGAAAGAGCTCATAAAAAGTGTTGGGGGATGTTTTGGTTCTGGTGTTTTGCTGATGTTCCCACTTGTTTATGTTGCTGTGTTATTGTCAATCTGTAATACCATTATGATAATCTTTTAAGGCCTTCAATGTATTTTGTGATAACCAGCCTGATTAAACTGGCAACATGCAAACTGCATGTCATCAGAGTTGAGCATATGTGAACTGCTCTCTAATCCCACACACAGACTTTTGGTGCTTCCACATTCCAGCTGACTTCGGTCAAGGTTTTGCTCTGCCTTCATCTGAAAAGGTGAAAACAGGTATAACAGTACTTGTTTTAGAGAGGGCTCACTTGCTCGTAACATACATAGTGCTTTCAACAGATCCCATCATCAGCACTGCTCTCTCCTCTGCTGGTGATCCCTCCATGAAGAGAAAATCTCATCCTCCTGCCCTCACTGTCCATTTGTGCACAACTCAGCTCCCTTTGACGTGGGAAATGACAACACTAGTGTCAACCTGCATGGAAAGTGTTGGAAATGCTTAATGGCCTTCTCACTTTAAAATATGACAAAATAAAGATGGTAGTATTTTCTCCTCATACCTTTCCTTGTCTTCCGGTAGGAGTAAAGAGACTTGAAATTTGGTGAGTTCTTGTGAGGAGGCCAGAGCCTAAGTTTAGTTATTGCATGTGAAGTGAGGAGGATACCTATCTTTACACTTTGATTTTTATTTCTGCACAGGTTTGTTACCTCTTTGCACCTGTCTGCCGGGATACACTGGAAATGGTTATGGACCAAATGGATGTGTGCAACTTGGAAATGTTTGTTTAAGTCACCCCTGTTTATATGGACAATGCACAGTGAGTCCTTTGTTCTTCTTGGGGAGACTGAATACTTCTGAATATGTTTTAGTTTCACTTTTCTATGTAATACATTTTATATGATTCATGAGTTTTAAGAGAATGGTTCAAGCTTAAGATAAGACAATGTGCATCACTTTAAAATAAAATGTAGGTGATAACTTCAGTTCTCAGAAAAAATTCCATAAGTTAATATTTTATCTTTAAATAAATAGGAGTAGTTATGCTGAACAATTACCATTTAAAAATTGTAAGTTGAACTACTGGAAAATACTTAGTATGATTCAACTCTTCAATGTCACTTTACTGCTTAGGTTGATTCCCTTCATTATCTACCCATTGGTTTCATGGTGTTACACTTTTCCTCCTTAGGATACTATCTCCGGCTATTTTTGTAAATGTGATTCAGGTTGGACTGGTGTCAACTGTACAGAAAATATCAATGAGTGTTTGAGCAGCCCCTGTCTGAACGGAGGGACTTGTGTCGATGGTGTGAATGCTTTCAGTTGTGAGTGTACAAGTTCCTGGACTGGAACTCACTGTCAGATTCCCCAGCAAGGTACAGTCAACATTTCTCATGCCACGGTTGCCCCACTGAAACTCCTTTCTTTTATAGTTGTTCCCTGTTGAAGATCAAGGGTACAGAATATATAAAGTAGATACTTACAAATCTCAATTTAAGCCTGAAGAATTTTTCTTCAAAAGAATTAAGTCAGGATTTGCTATTTTCATTATATCCTTTCCAAGTATACTATGGTATTCCTCTTTGTAGTTTTCTAAAGGGACATCTCTGATGTAGCAGCCAGTTTCCCTGGAATACCACATGTAATCATGTCACTCTTGCCCCAGAGTATACGCTGATCCAGTAGTGCATGTTACGTACAGATTGGAATTGTTTTTCAATTACTTCTATACCTAGTCACTATTCCATCCATCTAGCCTTACTTTACCCTTGTTCTATAGAAATATTTACTCAGACCAGACATTATTCTTTTGGCATGTTTTCTTTTCTCTCTATGTGCCATAATGAGTATTTTCATTCTCTTCTTTTATTTGAGATGTTTCTCCTTACAGTCCTCCCAGATTCCTGCCTAATTTTCCATCCATATGTGTTGGCTCCTCAGGAGTACTTCACGTTCAACTTCACCACAAAGTTTTTTATGACCACCCCTCCCTTGTTACTTCTGATTCTGAATCCACACATTTCTTGAAATGTTTCTGAGCATTAAAGATAAACCTATTCTAAACCATGTGTATGACACAAAGGCAATACAAACTTGACCTCCATTGCTTATCTGTTTATCCTCTAGTGGAGGAGACAAAACTAACACACAGTGGCAGGTAGGTACAAGAGCTAAAGCCAAGAACTTAACTGTGTAGAGAAACATATCATAGAGTTGTAGAGAGTCAAGGGATGTTTGAGAAAGGGGGGAGGCATTAACAAGACTTTGAGGTGGGATTTGACTCAGTGTCAGTAGGAATGGGGACAACCAGAGGGAATGGCAGGCTATCGTTTGCCTAGCACCTTCCATTTATGAGTCTCTGAACAGCACAGTGCATCACTTTCCTTTGCAGTGTGTGGAGGGTCCCTCTCAGGGATGAACGGAAGCATCAGCTATACAGTCTCTGATGTTAATTATCGTCCTAATGTTAACTGCTTTTGGGTTATCCGAACTGAAGAAGGAAAGGTAAATGTAATGACCTCTGACCAAACACACATTTCATTTGTATGTTTGAATATGCATTATGCATACATATTGCATAAGTATGTTTAGTGACCAACCAGCTACCATAACTAAGTACTTACTAAGCGCCAGGCTTTGTGCTAGACATTTTGTCTACATTTCATACTAACTTTAAAATCAGTAATAATTTATTCATTATATAAATAAAATAATGGGAAGTAAGAAAAGCTATGTAAAGCTTTGTTGCTTTTTTTTTTTAAAAAAAAAACACTACTTAGTTTATAATTGGAATCATTAAATTTCAAAGAAAAGTTTGGATCTAAAAGCTATGCTGGGTCCAGTAATGAATAATTCTCTACATATTGATTGGACAGCAATAAGCCTGTGGTTAATTTGTAAGTTCCTATTGTTACCAAGACAGTATTTCCTGCTTGATATAACACCTTAAAGGTGGTCTTCATGTTATGTCAATTATTACACAAAAAATGGAGGCTGCTCTTAGGCTGACTTTCTTATCACTTGTCCTGCGTGTCCCAGGCACTGTTTTCCACACTTCATGGACATCCTTGTGTTTTTAACCTTCATAACTGTACAGATAGGAGTTGTTCTTCTCATTTTCCTTATGTGGAAACTGAACCTTGAGCAGCTGAGAAACTGTCCAGGTGCAAGTGGCAGTCAGTGTCTGAACCCCAGGCCTGTAACTAAACTACCAAAGATTCTCCAAATTTAATACAATCCTTGGGACATTGATTATTTAGATTTTCTAAGTATTTGTTTTTTAACAAATTCCTGAACCTTTTACAAGACAGTGGTCTGTCTGAATAGATAAGATTTTCCCCTTGACATCCCATTAAATTTTTCTAGTGAGCTAGTTTATAGAGGTCATTGTACAAGGGTCAGAAAACATAATTTTCCTGTGAGGACGAAGGGCTTTTTTGGGCCTGGTAACCCACAATGGAGTAAATTCCAAAAGGGTTTCCCAGTGGGTTTGTTAGGTGTATTTCCTTCCTTCCATTTAGTTTTCATGAATTCTGTTTCCTGACATTGAAAAAACTTTTTTTTAAGAAAAAAATTCTTATGTGAAAAACATTTTTTTAAAGAAAAAATTCTTATGTGAAAAAAATATAAAAATATTTTTATCAATTTGTAAGAAAATTCATCACATTTTTCTTGATTGCCTTTTTTCCTTACTATAATGTATATAATATAGTGAGAAATATATACAAAAATCTTGTAAATTGTGTTATTTTTATTACTGTATTTAAAGGCTGTGCATCTAAATAGTTTGCCTCAAATCTACATTTTCATGTTTATTCCCTCATACCTGGTTTTTACTTATTTATTTATTTTTGTGGCTGTTATATTTTTAGGTCTTGCATATCACATTCACATTCTTCCAATTAGAACTGGAGAACAACTGCCCACACGAGTTTCTGCAGATTCATGATGGAGATTCCTCTGCGGATTTTGCTCTTGGAAGGTTCTGCGGCCCCACAGCGCCTCTGGGCCTGCGCAGCAGCGACAGTGTCCTGTACTTTCATCTCCATTCTGACTATTTGAGAAGAGGGAGAGGCTTCACAGCACGATGGGAAACACACCCACCGGGTACGTGACGATTTGCAGCTAAATAAAGCAAAATTGATCAGTGTCATAACCTGTGCGAACATGGCAGGTGTGGGGTCCCGTACACAAGGTGATATTTTATTTTTTTAAATGGAATTATTTATTGGTACATTTTATATACATCTCACAATCACACACAACACGGGAATTTGTACTAGTATATGATACAAGTTAAATCTCATTTTTACCCACATCCCTACTCACCCATACCTCCCTACCCCCATATACATGCTCTTTTATTTTCTTTTGGAATCATATTTATTTCTTCCCCTCTTTACGTTCCCACACCAAATTCCCTTTGGAAATTTCCCATTCTACAAAAACTGTTGTACCTTCTAGAGCTCATTTATATCTATAGGTGCTCATATCAAAGAAAAGATTTGGTATTTGCCTATCTGTGATCTATTTATTTCACTTATTAGTGTGTCCTCCAGGTGTGTTCATTTGCACATGAATGAATTTTGTCATTCTTTATGGCAGAATAATACTCAATTTTATTAAAAAAAAAAACCACACATCTTCTTTATCCAGTCTCCAGTTGATGGACATCTGGGTTGTTTCCAAGATTAGGCTGTCACAAACTGAGCTGCTATGAACAAGAGTGTACATTTGTCTTCCCAGTGTGATTTTTTAAATTCCACAAGGTGATATTTTAATATTCATTTGAAAACCATATACATCTAAGATGAACTAAATTTTTGTTTGTTTGTTTGTTTGTTTGAGACAGGGTCTTGCTTTGTAGTTCATGCTGGCCCTGAGCTCACTATATAGCCCAGGCAAGCCTCAAACTCAGCAATCCTCCTGCTTCTGCCTCCTGAGTGCTGGGATTACAGGCATGAGCCACCATGCCCAGCACTGTGGTATGTGGTACTGATTGCTGGTGGGCATGACTCACCATGCCCAGCATTGTTGTATGTGGTTACTGGTATACAACCAAGGAGCTTGCACTTGCGAGGTAGGTGCCGGGACCACTGAGCTAAATTTCCAGCCCAGATGAACTAAATTTTACATTGTGTCTAAGGGTAATAGAATTAGAACAAGTTGGAAGGGATTAAAATAGAGGAGTCTTGGTTGCTTCTGACATTTCTGAAGAGGACCTTGTAAAGTTACTGCCTGGATGTCACGAGGGTGTTCCATATCATAGTGACATCTTGAAAACGTTTTCTGTTGTTGTTATTTTTGTTTCAATTTTAAAAAGTTTTAAAAAGTTTTTTTATTTTAAAAAGTTTCTAATTATGAAAATTTTAAGCATACCAAATAATAGATGAGTTTTCTGGTTTCCAATTCATTATTCATTTAATTTTGTTTCAGCTTTGTGAGCTGGGAATTTGGAAGGGCCACACATGATTGCTACTTGAAATACATTAATTGCTCATGATCAGATGTCAGCTGGAAACATAGGCATCTAGAGGGTCGTTCGGGCTGGGGAAGAGGACAGTAGAACATGCTTGCCTGGGTTCAATCCTTAGTGCGGAAAAAAAAAAATCTCAACCCTATGAATAACAGCACTTACCCCAAGTCTTGGAGATTGAACCGAGGGCCTCCTGCATGCTAGGTAACCATCCCACCACTGATCTCCACAATGGTTGTACAAGTCTACAATCCCACCAACAGTGGAGAAGGGTTCCTTTCTCCCTGCAGCCTCACCAGCATTTATTGCTGGTTGATTTTGCAATAGCAGCCATTCTTCGTGGAGTGAGATGGAATCTCAGTGTTGTTTTCATCTGCATCTCTTGAATGATGAGTAATATTGAACATTTCTTCATATGCTTCTTGGCTGCTTTGACTTCTGCCTCTGAGAAGTGTCTGTCATTTTAGATGCCCATTTTTGAATTGGGTCTTTAAACTTGGGGGGACTGATTTGTTTAAGTTCTTTATATATTGTAGATAGTATCCCTTTGTCTGACAAACAGCTAGTAAAGATTTTTTCCCATGTTGTTGATTGTCTTTTAGTGGTGCCAGTGGTTTCTTTTGCTGTGGAGAAACTTTTTAGTAGGATGAGATCCCATTTGTTGATTCTTTCTGTAGAGGTTTTGTTCATAAAGTCTCTGCCTAAGCCAGTGTCTCCAAGAGTTTCACCTAACCTGTTTTGCAGCAGGTTTATTGTTTCTGTTTTAATGTTCAAGTCTGTAATCCATTGTGATTTTAGTTTAGTACACAGCGAGATAGGTCTAGCTTTAGTTTTGGGCAGGTTAAAGCCCAGTTTTTCCAGTGCCATTTGTTAAAGAGGCTGTCTCCTCCATTGAGGATGTTTGGCTCCTTTGTCAAAGATGAGGTTGTTTAGTGTATCTGGAGTTGTTTCTGGATCTTCTTTTCTAAGGAATGATGTATTTTCTATATTGATGTATTTCTCATATGGACAAGAAAGAATGTGTACACTGCAGTAGTTAGAATCATATTTATATATGATATATATCATATATAAAGTTTTTAGGTAAGTCATAGTTTTGTTCAAATATTTTTTTAGTGATGTAAATTTTTTTCAAATAGTGGAAGAAGTGTAGTAAAATCTCATACTAGGGTTATAGATATGTTTAGTTTTGTTGTGACAAACTTTGCCTTACATATTTTATTTTTATTTTCTCCAATATTTCCAATATTTATTTTTCCAGCATTATTGAGATTTATACACAAATTATATTTGTTTTTTTTTTTGAGACAGGGTCTCACTTTGTAGTTCAAGCTAGCTCTGAGCTCACTATGTAGCCCAGGCAAGCCTCGAACTCAGCAATCCTCCTGCCTCTGCCTCCCGAGTGCTGAGATTACAGGCATGAGCCACCACGCCCGGCCCCTTTTTTTTTTTTTGAGACAGGGTCTTGCTTTGTAGTCCAGGCTGGCCCTGAGCTCACTATGTAGCCCAGGCAAGCCTCGAACTCGGCAATCCTCCTGTCTCTGCCTCCCGAGTGCTGGGATTACAGGTGTGAGCCACCACGCTTGGCCACAAATTATATTTAAAGTATATAATGTGATATTTTCACAATGTATAAATTGTGATTACCCAAATCAAGACAATATTTACTTTACATAATAACCATTTTTTTTCTCTAGAAGAACATTTAAAATCCACTTTTTCAGTAATTCTTTAGTATATTTTTCAGTATTATCTATACTTACTTACCATGCTATGCATGATTTTTCCAAAATTTAAATGTGGTCTTTTGATCAAAATATCCCAGAGTCCTCTACTTCTTACTCCTTGACAACCACCCTTTAATCTTTGCTTCAATGAGTATGATGTTTTTAGATTTCACATGTAAGTGAGATCATGTATGAGTGGTCTTTCTGTGACTGGTTTATTTTACTTACCTTGATATCATTTGGTCCATCTGGATGTGGTAGCACACACTTGTAACCTCAGATAATCAGGAAGGGGAGATGGTAGTTTTACAGGTTTGAGACCAGCCTTGTCAGTTTAGAAAGACCTTGTCTCAAAATGAAAAATAAAGAGCGTTGAGTATATAGTGAAGAGCTCAGACCAAATGCTCTGGGCTCAATTCCCAGTACTGAGAAAATTCTCCAGATTCATCCATGTTGTCACAAATAACAGGATTTCATCCTTTTGTTTTAAAAAAAGAAAAAAGGCCAAATATTATTCCACTGTGTGTGGAATACATTTTTTTCTTTCATCCAGCAGTGATGAAGCTATAGGTTAATTCTCCATATCTTGACTATTATAAATAAAGCTTCAATGAATATATAAATATGGGTATCTCTTCCAGATGATAATTTCATATTCTGGGGCTATATGTCCAAATTTGGTGTAGCCTTCTAGTTTGAGAGGATGTTCTAGGCCCCTTTCTACACATTTAGTATTGCATGAATCAAACCACCAGTTTCTCTAAATAGCTCTTCTTTCAAGGGGAAATGATATTCAGATCCTACAGGATGGATGCTAGGGATGGCTGTTGTTACTAGCTCTGCCAATGTCTAGACCTCTAATTGATTGAAAGTAGAAAATACTTTACTTTTTTAACATTTGAATTTTTTATTGGTACGTTTTATATATATATCATGATCACACTCAATATTGAGAATTTGTACAAGTGTATGACACAAGTTAATTATTGTTTTTTCCATTCCCCTATCCACCCTACAACACCCCTTCCCCCATATACATATGCTTTGTTTCATTTTTAGCATATTTTTTCTTTCCCCTCATTACTTACCCTTACCCCTTTTCCTTTCAATATTTTCTATTTCATGATATCTATCATAAATTCTAGAAATTACTTAATATTTCACTGATGTTCTTTTATTCTTTTTTTTTTTTTTTTTTGAGACAGGGTCTCACTTTGTAGTTCAGGCTGGCCCTCAGCTCACTATGTAGCCCAGGCAAGCCTTGAACTCAGCAATCCTCCTGTCTCTGCCTCCCGAGTGCTGGGATGACAGGCGTGAGCCACCACGCCCGGCACGATGTTCTTTTATTCTTAAGATACATTTGCTTAGTCATATAGTAAAATTATTGTGCTTTAAAGTCTCATGTTCCTGTTCTTCATGATTGTCAGTTCATTGAAGTTACTTCAGTGATTTTGCTTTTAATTTTAGAAATTTCTTCTCTTCATATTTATTAAATTTTGATTTAGTAGTTTGTAAAATATATTCAGAATGCTGAAGTCAAATAAATATGCATGGCAGATTTTGAGAAGTGTCACTTAGTTTTGGACTTATCTCTGTTTAAGCAGTTAAGCAAATAATTGCATACAATGACACTTTCCTTCCTCAGATGAAGGGTAGCATGCTGTATACACTTGGGCACATACACTTTCATTGGTGTGTCCTGGATCTTACACCATCACTAAAACATAAGTGCACTGTGTCTTAGGACATACTCAGCAGTGTGCTGGTGATAGGCATTTCATTTATTTCCCGTTTTTGGAATTCTAAATTTTATTGCATTGAAGTATCTTGTGCATTTATCTCATTGTATTTTTGCCAATGTGTCTTTGAGATTTATTTCTAAAGGTGGGATTGGCCAAGAAACTTCATAAGGGTTTGTTGGGCATTGCCATATTCTCTCCTTCAGTGAATACACTTACTGCATTCTCAGCAATGCACAAGAATGTCAGTTTCTTCACAGTTTCATGAATAATTTATTTTTAAAAGTCCTGACTTTTTTCACTTTGTGGGGTAAGAAATACTATCTTTGTGAAGTTTTTATTTTTTCTATTATATTCTGTCATGTGTACTAGGTACATCTGAATTACTTTCAGCGTATTCTCTTTACATTTCTATTCTTTTTTTTTTTTGAGACAGGGTCTTGCTTTGTAGTTCGGGCTGGCCCTGAGCTCACTATATAGCCCAGGCAAGCCTTGAACTCAGCAGTCCTCCTGTCTCTTTCCTGAGTGCTGGGATGACAGGCGTGAGCCACCACGCCTGGCTCTGTGGTATGTGGTATTGATTGCTGGTGGGCATGAGTCACCATGCCCAGCATTCTATGTGGTTGCTGGGTTCGAACTCAGGACCTTGTGGTTGCGAGGCAGGCGCTGGAACCACTGAGCTAAATCTCCAGCCCTACATTTCTATTCTTTTAAGACTATTAGATTACTTTTGGTATAGATTGCATTTTTCCATGTCATCATTAATATTTTACTTATAGTAATTTTATGCATCTAAAATTTTTACCCATATTATAGTTTTTTAAGTATTTGAGTTTTGGAAAATGTGTGTTTCTCTGATGGACTGTGATTTAGGACAATATAATGAATTTGTTTCATTTTCTCCATTGATAGCAAAATTTTTATCTGAATAATCTGTATAGTTATGTAAATCTTATGTCATGTCATTTATTTTATTTTTCCTAAAATGTATTTATGACAGTCAGGATTATTTTGAATTTGTGTGTTTGAAATTTGCAGTGCATTTCTTAGATATCACCAGATTCTTTGTCAGATAAATATGAGCATTAATGAAGATGGGGTTCTTCCTGGCATCGATCAGCCATGAAGAACTGTTGTGGTGCAGTGGGTATGGTGACAGGCTCAGTACTAGAAAGCCTAGCACTGTTCCTACATGTTCTGTTTCTGGGTCTGTGGCTTAATTACCACTATATTTGAAAGTCTTCATTCATAAACTGAGTGGTTTAACTAGAGATACTGTTAAAGAATGCTTTCAAGTAAAAATTATGGGCTGCTTAACTATTTTAAAACATAAAATGATACGGTTTGTTGCATGACAGAGTCTAACCAAAGTCCTATAACTTTGAGTTGATATACAGAAATTAATCTCTTCAGCATGAAAAAAAATCAATCTGTATTCACATTGTTCATCCCTCACATGGTTCTGAACTGTATTTTAAATTGTATCTCTTTGGGTTATGGCCTATAATCACAGAATTCACACGTGGGTGATTACCCATTGATATGTCTAGGTTTATAACTATGAACTGGAAAGCTGAAGGTCTTGTTTAATTTATGAAAGTATCTGAAACAGATCATAGTCGTTTAAACAAAGTTTTGCTTCCTACACCAGCTATGATGGTTCTACATGAATTTTACCTTGAATACAAGTGTAAGGTTGTTTTTTTCATGTTATTTTAGAGTGTGGAGGTACACTGACCGGTACTTATGGCTCTCTCCAGTCTCCGGGGTATCCTGGAAACTACCCTCCAGGAAGAGATTGTATCTGGCACATTACTACCAGCCCTGAACTTCTGATAACATTCACTTTTGGGACCTTGAGCCTGGAGAACCATGATGACTGTAGCAAAGATTATCTGGAGGTAACAATTATATTGAGCTAGAAGGTATTATGATATGATTACAACTCATGACACTCTAGTTTGGTGATGCCCATGGATAAGTCCAGTTTACTAGCAATAGTTAGATATGTTTCTTAACAGGCATCTATCTAATGGAAGTCTTTCTAAGCCTCTTTTCTCACTTATCCCAGCTTTGTGCTGGTTCTTTTGAGTTCCAGTTGAATTTGGGAAAAAGACTCCCTTCCCTTCCCTTGTTCTTTCCTAGAAGAATTCATGATAAACACCAAGTGATGGTCCTTTCCTGCAGAGCAGGGCCTCAGCTTCAGTAGTCTGTGGTAAACTAGCAGGGTATCTCACCACTTGACTGAAGTGCTCCATGGAGAATAAGTTAATAGTGATTGTTTTGAAATGAATTGATAAGTGATGGATCTATGGAAAAAATTGAAAATTATCATTGGGAGAAGAGTCAACCTGAACTACTCTTCTGTTCTGTTCATAAAAGATTAAAACACAAAAGAGGAAAATGGGATAGTCACGTTCCAGTATCACTTGCATGTCAGCACATAAAATGCTGCTTTCCCTTTTTTGACTGAAAAGGTCATTGAGGAGATTGAATTCTTAGGTCATTCCTGCATTTCTTATCACCATAAATCTCAGTGCCCCTTTCAGTAGTGCTAAAAAGACAATAAGCTTTCCCAAATCCATTAGAGAAGACGGGAGTGCTGTGGAATTATTCATAAGGAGAGAAGGATGCAGCTGTCAAACAGTCTACCCAAGTTGAAGTCATTAGTCACTTAGCAGCTGTAATAATGGATTTGAAACCTTTGGGAATGACTGGACCATCTTCCTCTCCTTGGGAAAATTAGAAAAAGAACATTTTAAGTGGTGACAGTAAAAAATGAGTTACCTTGAATTAATATTCAATAAATTGCATTAAATTAAAATTAGAGCTATTTACTCCTATATATTAATTTCTGCATGCTCTATAATAGAAGGTATCGATCATTCTGACAGTATTTAAATATATAAATGCTATATTTCAAGGAACTAGTTAAATATAAGTTTGTTCGGGGGAAAAAGTAATTGAAATGGATGAAACTGACTGCGTTCAAGCATTCTTTAGCTTATTGACTTCTTGGTGTTCTGTGTAATACAACCACATTTTAGTGGTTAACATTATTACTTAACATATCAAAGATCAATAATGAGAAAGTTTCTAGGATCACATGATCAGCCTTGTATACTTCAAAGTTACTAAACTATACTTTTAAATTCATTAAATTCATCAAACCATCACTTACATTTTATCTAAAGTTACTAAGCTATATTTTTAAATTCATTAAATTCATCAAACCATCACTTTTACATTTTATCTAATGAGACACCTGCAACTCTCCTAAATACCTCCACCACATTGTGAGTTGACATCAGTTGTATTCCTTGTCTACTTTCTTTCATATATTCATTTTCTTTTTCTAGATCACTAAGTCTTATCAGTTTAAACCAAATATCTGGACAATACAGAAATTATGAAGGAAAACACTCAGATTAGTAACATCATGAGAAAAATCCAAAATACACGTTCAGTCTCAGAATTAAAATTCAGACAGAGGACAAGGCATCTGGGTTGATGGGAAGTTATACCTTTCCCTGAACCCCAAACATGTACTCACTATATATGCAATAAGGACATTCCCAAGTGCTATCATTTTATTATTTATTTTATTTTATATTTTTGTGACAGGTTCTTGCTTTGTAGTTTAGGCTAGCACTGAACTCACCATGTGGCCCAGGCAAGCCTCGAACTCAGCAATCCTCTTGCTTCTGCCTCCCGGGTGCTGGGATTACAGGCATGAGCCACCACACCCGGTAGGGCTATCATTTTTAAATGAAGGTTTTCCCAAAGTTAATGTACACAGTGACCTGCTTTGCAAAAACCTGATCTCTCTGACACAGACCCTTCATCCTTCTGTTTTAGATTCGAGATGGTCCTCTTCACCAGGACCCTGTTCTTGGAAAATTTTGCACCACCCGCTCTGTCCCACCACTTCAGACTACAGGTCCCTTTGCCAGAATTCATTTCCATTCTGACAACCAGATCAGTGACCGTGGCTTCTACATCAGCTATCTAACATCACCTTGTAAGTAACTTTCTGGTTGGGAGCTTGATATGCAGTTGAAGGACCGTGCTGTGCTTGTAACTATATTTTAGGTGATGCTGAAGTTGAGCCTTCAGACTAATATCATGCGTTTGCCAAAATCTCTCCCTCAGCTTCAGAATCTTTATCTCTCTAGTGTTTTATTATTAATACTGTGATATCCTTTGGCTCCTAAATTATAAAATCCACATCATTGTGAAAATGTATGAGACACCTACAATTAAATCATTTAGAACCTCAGTTCTAAATTTGATGTTTTGTTGTGTGATTAGTTATTCACATGAGCAACACATTCTATCTAGTGATGTGTCTGATTTTGTCTTTGGAGTAAGTCCAACCACACATGAGCTGGCATCTGGGATTGCAGTGTCCTGGCCCCGAGAATTTTTCTGTGAAATGCTATTAGCCATCATGTCTTCAACTTGCATTGATATCTGAAAACAAAGAACAAGTGAAATATTCTATAATTTTCATTTCAGGAATGGAGAGAATTTTGTTCATCAAATGTACCACTGTGTTTGTAACAAGAATTTGTGGAGAAATATCTATTAAGTCTCAGTATCAGAAAAAGCAATAAGGCATATCTTCATTGACCCCTTGTCCTTTTACTTTGACATCAGGCTGAAACTGCAGCCAGCCTCCTGTAATTCCCAAGGCAACTACTGTTTGTTTTATCAACCTTACTTCAGACACATGTTGCTATTCTATATTTGTTTTTCCTTATTCTGCTTCACATGTGTAGTTGTATTTTTTTTTTGAGACAGGGTCTTGCTTTTGTAGTTCAGGCTGGCTCTGAGCTCACTATGTAGCCCAGGCAAGCCTCGAACTCAGCAATCCTCCTGCCTCTGTCTCCCGAGTGCTGGGATTACAGGCATGAGCCACCACGCCTGGCTGTAGTTGTATTTTTTATATTATTTTATAAAATGCCTTAAATCAAATAGGCAGAGCACTAAGGTATTAAAAAATCAATTTATGGAAGACAATGGTGTATGGATCACACAACTCTATTACTGTAGGTACCCTAGGGACAGAGTGCAAATATAGCAAATGGAAACTCTTATAATAAGACATAACCCTGTATAGGGTTAATAAAGTGGGTGTATGATGTGTGTGTGTACATATGTGTGTGTTCAAATTTCAGAAGCTGGGTCACAGGACCTTTCCTTCTCTTGTCTTCCCTTTTGTCTGTAGCGGATCTGCATTGTGGAGGGAATTACACTGACCCAGAGGGTGAGCTTCTCCTTCCCAACTTGCTGGGGCCTTTGGCTCATAGCAGGCAATGTGTCTATGTCATCACACAGCCTCAGGGAGAGCTGATAGACCTCAACTTCACCCACCTGGAACTGGAAGGGCCAAGCGGCTGCTCCCACAGTTACATGGAGGTAACTTTTGCTGATCAGTTTTCAGTTGCCCTTGGATGATGTCCATCAGCCTTCTTATATGGTGCAGGTTGAGTAAGAGTCTTCGAAGTGTCCTCCCAGCATCCAGGTGACCAGAGATGGAGTTAGAAAAGCCATTTTATGCCCTATTTCAGACCCACCCAATTGGCACTTTTGAGGTGGTAGGTCCACCAGCTGACTCTGATACAGGCTATAGTTTAGAAGCAACTGTTCTGGAGAACAGTAAAGCAGATATTGGTAAGGTAATCAGCACAGACCAAAAGGAAAGCTGAGACTAGAAACTTGTGACAGTGCTGCAGCATGTTACAGAGTATTAAAATGAGCTCTAATCACTAAGGAGCATGCAACAAACAAAGCTAATAAGGTTTACTAATAGGACTAACATCTCGTAAAATATCTAGAATAATCTTATATGTGGGGGCACTCAACCTAGAGAAGTGAAAAGATATTCCTGGTGACCCTGCTAGTTAGCCACACACAGAGAGTTGCACTCAAATCACTGAAAAACTGTCATTTTAGAGGGTTTCCTTCATTAGTCCTACACACTCTCCTTGGTTATGTTTCAGCTTTAAATGTGAAGAGTGATTGTATTTGGGAACTAACTGAAGCTACAACATTTGTTTGTTGGGCCTGATATTTCTTTTGCTTAAGTACTGCTCAAGCCACAATTTAAAGTAGAGAAGAAGAGATTTAAGATACCTTTTGTCAGCTACATTTTTTTATAAACTCAGAAAAGGGTCTCCAATTTTGTTTGCTTGTGTGAGTTAAGCCAATTTGTTTTTCCAGGAAAAATCTATATAGTGTACTGACTTCTTTCCTACACT